>JAHBMJ010003486.1:0-10504 GCA_018398765.1 Chromera velia | reverse complement strand
CTCTCTTCTAACACTTGCACAAGAAGTGCTCTGTCTATCCACACAGCCTCTGCTTCCTTTTGAATCGACCTCCAGATCTCAATTAACAAAGGAGGAAGTGTGCACATTGTTGCTTATAGGCAGCGAAGCCGCAATCCCCCCTGCCCAGCTTCAGGGCGGCCGCAAAAGAAAAAAATTGGCTCCTTTAGGGCTCTAAAGCTCGGGATCTGCCGGATAAGTCTTCCAGATAGGGGTTTGGACTTTCATTTTTCTTCTTGACCTCTCTCACTGACAGTAGAGATCATAACAGGAGCGTGAAAAAAAGACCTCAGTGGAGACGGCATATAATGATCAGATGTATGCATGCAATCTTCATCGCATGCATGTTGCATCTGTATCGGTAGACGGGCATCAATACGCGGCGCTCCGGCGGCGTGGCCCAGAAAAGGGCCCACAAATTAATGTCCAGGGTATGCGCGTCTTGCATGCATGCATGGCCCCGCGCGGAATTTAATCGCGGGCTCGAAAGCGTATATAGATAGCGTGGGGCACTTCCATGCAGCAACATTTTGCAACATGCATGCATGCATCCTTGTTCAACTGATGTTGCAAGTACGTTGCAACTTTTAATTGCGAAAGAACACTGCTCAATCCGTCCTTCAATGCATGTCAGGCACCTTCTTAAATTGACGTCAGTCTGTACACAGGCACGTACGTGCATGCAGTGCCAATTAAGGGCTTTCGAATGAAATGGTTTCTTCAGGCAGTTCTCCGTTTGACATGGCCTCTTTTCAGTGATTAGAAAGACAAGTTGTTGAAGGTGACACAAAACAACACGGACTGCAACACTCTTTCTCTTGTATCAGTGACACACAATGACTCTCGTCTCATGGAGCCTTGCGATTCTCACGTTTGGCTCTTTGTACACTTTTAAAGCTGAGGTCGACCTGAAAGGGTTGAAGTTTCCCTCTCTGGATCTAGGCTTCGACAAGCTGGTTGGAGATTTCGGGGAGATCCCTGGGAAGAAGACCCAGAATGATGAGCTGACGTGTGCACACGTCGAGGGCCCCGAGCAAACCGATCCGAAAGCCTGCTTGTCTCTCTAGGCTCTGTGCGATGCGGGACTGATCAAGCAGTGCACAGTTGAGAACTTCCAAGACGTTCTCGATAGGGTGGTCAATGGAGCCAACAACCGATGTTTCACATTGCCCAGCCCTGAACCTTTTTGTGGTCTACTCAATGATGGAGGGTTCTTTCGAAAAGGCATGTGTCAGTTTGAAAACTGCTGGGAGGCAGCTGTTTCAAAATGCAATTCGAAATTCGTCTGCAAACCCAATATCATTCCACCTCCACCCAACACGGTGCGAATCCGAAATCTGTTCAATCAAGAAATCACCGTACAGATTGAAGTTCCCGCCAGCTCGTCACTGCCACAAAACTGTTACCTCTTCACACCCTTCGGATGCACACAAGTAGCAACTTCCGGCACTCATTGCAATTGCCGTCTGAAGGCAAATGGAGCGAATGATGCGTGCACCAGAGCCTCATCGACTCCCCTGACAAACCCGGTCTCCTGCTTTGAGTTTCCACTAAGTAATTCAGCAGGAAACTGGCAGATCAACGTGCGCGCATCTTTAGAAAGAAACCCCCCAAATTCCCTTTTCTGTGCCTACACAATCGCTGAGATGGCAGCCTTCCCAGGAGCACAGCCCGACATTAGCCTTGTCGAAGGGTACAATTCCGTCATGCAACTCACGCTCTCCGAAAAAGGATTAAACCCGAGCAACATAGTGGCTGGGCCGAATAAAGCTCAATGGTATACAAACACGGTGGTCCCGAATGTGTTTCCTTACGGCTGTTCCGACTGCACAGCAACAACTGTTTAACCGACCTTCATGACTAATCTGGTCAACAAGGATTGTGCCGGGAACCAAAGAGACTTCATGATCCAACGTGGCGCTGTCTTTCCCACCCCTGCCGGATGCAACACTCCAGATCCTACCACGTGTAGGTGCGACACTGTCGGAAAGCTTCTATGCAGTCCGCCCCCCAATGTCGTGTGCATCTGCGCGGACGAATGCAGACCTTGCTCATCGTTTACCTCCGATGGCCGATGCACCAGTTTTCAAACCCCTGTTCCTACGTGCCAGCTTTCCCCGCCCTTTAGCAACGCTCCCTGCACAAACATCTTTGAAGTGCAGATCGTGAGTGTCCAAGCAGGCACCTAAATAAGAGGATGCCTGCGACAGAATTCATTCAATTCAATGCATACATGAAACAGGCAAGAGGTTGCTCGTACGAATTGCTTTGCTTCGATTGTGGCAATGAGAGACATATTAATACATAAATAAGAGATCTTGCCGAGAGGGCTGACCGAAGGACTCTTGCCTTGGAGTGCCCTTCCTTCGTATTTTGCCTCTGTGCCTGTGCACCTCTTTCAGCCTCTGCCTGCCTTCGTCTCTATTTGTGTCTGCATGCCTCTGTGAGACGGTCTCTGATGTTTCCTGGTGTCCCGCTTGTTTACGTTAAAGTGAGAATGTGTTGGTGCAGAGAGGGAGCAGAGAGAGAAAGCAGGGCTTTGGTAAAAGACAGAATCAGGAATGTAACGAGGAAGGGGGGAGGGGAGAGGGCATCTTCGCTCTTCTGTCTACCCTTTTCTTCGATTTTCTTTATTGTTACTTTCTTTTTGTCTCTTTTATTTCCTGTCCTTTTTCGTAGTTTTTCCGTCTCCCCATGCTGTCTCGCTCACAATCGGTCATGACATTTCAGGCTCTCTGAGAAGGTCTCTCTGTAGAAAAGACAAAAGCTCCTTTCAACAAAAAGCGTTAAAAAAATGCAATAAAATGGTCATGTTCGCATCATGATAGACACCGATTCATTCACAAATAGAACTGGGAATAAAAATTATAGAACGATACGTTTTATGCATTCTAGCTATTTTTACTCCATTACTATTATTTCATCAAACATGAATGATTAAATACTGTAATAAAATACCATTAAATACTCATTTAGATGCCTACTAAGCTAACTACCTCATTATGATGGGCTAAATTATCAGACCATGATTTATTTACATCAATCAATGTATCTGAGGGAGGGAGAAAGAGAAATCACTGAGAAAAGAATGGAAAGAGGGCGTGCACAAAGTTAAAATACCCTTTTATCCTGTATCATTAGATCAATTTTGGGAGCAGTCCCTTCTGAGCAGCCCACAGACCACAGCATGCAAAGCGCAGATAAATTGTTGTTTGTTAGCGGCCTGGGAAACCAGACGGGCCACAGGGTGTGGTCTGAGCCTCAGCGATGAGGTATACCCCCCTACCGTTTGCGGAGGCGACCTCTATAAGACAATATGGATAAAACATGATAAATTTATAAGTAGCATTTTAAACTTGAACTTAAAATGGGATTTTTTCTATTATAGATTTTGATAAGCATTTTATCTATATAGAATTTTATCGTGTATTTTTAAAAATTGGATTTTAGTAAGAATCTAGGTAGGATTATGAAATTTTGCATGCCTAGGAAGAGTTTCAAAAGTTCAACGTTCACTGGGGTGTAAAGTGATGATGATGATGATGATTGAGGGTTAAATCCTAGATCCAGCGACGCCAGATCCCAAGCCACTAAAAGTGCAACGTAAAGTAAGTAATTTAAAATCAAATCGCCGGTTTATCAAATCGACTTATGGGGGTCCAGTAGTCACTAGTATGTAGTAGTGGGGAGATTGTGGAGAAAGATTGCGGATTGCAGCAGCGGGAAGCTATAGGCTGGAACTTGAAATGACGATCTTCTGCTGCAGTGATCATCCAGAGGATGCTTGGCACTTGGCTGGGCATCTGACTTGGCATAGCTCTCACCTCCCACAGGCACAAAAAGGTGTTGGAAAGGCGACAAGGAGGTGTGGCCTGTATCCGGCTATTGGGAGAGCCCTCGAAGACCCTGTGGAGATCTCAGACCGGTCGGTGCCTCTTCTTTTTCTCTTCCTCTTTTCTGGTCTCCTTTGTCTCTCCCCCTTTAGGAGGGATGTCCTTTCTCCGTTTTCAAGTCTTTGAGTGGAGTTCTCTCTCTCTGGGTGTCGATGGGGCCGGGAGGCTCCCTGGGGAGTGTTGCTGTCCTTTTGGTGCATGCTCCCGCGTCTGAAGGGTGCAGACGTACAGCGAACAAACGACAGTCGGCAGATCTCTCCCGTACCCTCTCTCTCCGTCTGACAGGCGACTTTCTGGAGCTGTCGTGCTGAAGTCCACAGGGATGGGGGGGAAATGCTTCACTCACGTCGTGTCTTTCGTCTCGTGCCAGCAAGGTCTCCTGACTGCCTGCAGATTACTCAGATAATGTTGAAAGGGAATGGAGGAGGGATTCAATTCATCGAAAGCGGTGCATGATCGCAAGAGGAAAGTGTCTTGTTGTCATTTCAGCAAAGGGAAGGCTCAGCAGGAAGCCGGTCTTCTAGCCAGTCGTTTTCAGTCAGAAGCAAGCAAGCGACCAAATTGCATCCAGCAGCCCCGCTAGACAGAAGGCGTGTGTGCGGGAAGAGCGGCGTTGCAGCTGACCGAAATCATGTCCCAAGGATGGTGCCGCAGCTACCAATGGGGCTTCTGCGACTCGCGAAGAACTTCACAGATCTCTCAGGCCGCTGCATGAAGAAACACAAAGGCAGAGTGAAAAACGAATTCCAAAAGGACTGGAAAGACACGTATGCGTCCCCGTAACATACCACAGAGCAAGCACACGTAATGCAACTTGTGTCCAATTCCCTGTTTCTTGTCTTGCTATGCATGTAGGCAGGAAAAAGAGTATCCAATGTTCTCAGCTCTGCATGACTTGTTTCTGTTTTGAGAACGTACGCACAAACGCGAACGTCAACTGACTCTTTTCTCCTCGAAAAGCGCTGCTTTTTTCCGCTTCGGCAGTCGTTTTCTGGCTGTCCAAGAGGAAGGATCGACAGCTTGAGATGCCAATTCGAGTGCCGATTCCATCTGAGAAGTTTAGGTCAACTCGGGAGCCTGTGTGTGTGTGTGTGTGTGTGTGTGTGTGTTGGGCAAGAGTCTGCCTCTCTACCCCCCCCTTCCGTTCTCCTTTATTTCCATTCGTACAGCATTAGTACGATGCTCGTGCCTGCCATTTCTTATTTGTGCAGAAGGTCGGCAAGTGAAATTCCCTCGACCTCCGCACCCTGGCAGCATGCAACCCCGTACAGAACCGAAGCTCAGGGGGGGGAGAAAGTGACTGCTCTCCCACTCTGCGGCACCCCTCGGTCCCCGCCCTCTGTCTATTCTTTTGTGACTTTGGTTGGCTTTTCTGCTCTGTTTCTTCCCTTCTGGTCGACAAGTTTGGCTTCACTTGCCAGCCAGCATGCAAACTCGTTTCCAAGCGGAGGCCGAGTCCCGTTTCCGGGAGTCGCAGTCACACCTCTCTCTGAACTTGTCGACCAGGTGTCCGTTGCTTGACGCCTTTCTGTGGGTGGAGCTTTCTAATTTCTTTTTGTCTTCTTTTCCTTTGTGCCTTTCTATGTCGATGTGTGTGTGTGTGTGTGTGTGTGTGTGTGTGTGTGCTCAGGCTCTCCCTTCCCTCCAGCCGGGTGTCTGGGATTCGCGCTGGACCACAGTCCATAGACTCCCTCTCCTCTCCGCGAATTGCGAAGAAATCTTGATCCTTCCTGCATAAGAAGAGGAAGCACGAAGTCACCAAGTGGGTTGCACGTCAACTGCATGCTTGAAGAGAAGTTGCCGACAATTTGCCGTTCAAAGCGTGGTCGCTTTGGCATCCCAATCACATCATGATTGCCACACAAGGGGATGCCTTCTCTGGATTCCTGTGTTTAGACTTTCACGTCGCATCTTTCCACAAAGCCGAAGATACGCAGTCGGCCAAAGAGGAAAATTCTGTAGCACTGGAAGGGACAAACTCACCAAACTACACTTAGCCTCAACCGTGGGAGCGCAGAGTTGATGGAATTTAAATGAGTAGTACAGGGTGGAGACCGGACAGAACGAGAGACAGCTAGGCTTACACGCAAGTGACGTACCGAGACAAGATTCGTGCAGAGGCACGTCCCCTTCAGGAGAGACAGACGCGCTTCCATGGACCTGCTGCAGAGGTTTTATTCGTCGTTCCTCACGGCTCTCTCGCAGTGCCCTTCCCTGCCAGACACGGAAGGGATGTGAAGAAAGAGAGACCTCCAAGGTGTCCAGCTGCCGTCCTCGTCGATCCTCGGGACTTCCCCTGCATGGTCTTTTCGGTGCGTCTCTGCAGGCAGAAAAGGTGTCAGTGGTGAAAATCTTCTCAAGAAACATCCACGTTGTGCGAAGGGTATTCATAAGACCAAATCTTTCTTCGGTATGAGACGCAGGTGCGGAGGCAAAAAGTAAGGAAACACAGAAGCAGGTGAACGGAGAACGATCGGAGGGAGCGACGTGAATGCGAGATTTTCAGAAAAGGAAAAGAAAGGCGGCCGACCTTCTTGATGTCCGGATGCGATGTAGACATTTGCGTCTCGCTTTGCACAGGAAAAGATCCCCCTCGCCCTCTTCCGTTGCATCCGTTGTCTCTCCCCTGTGTGCCGTTGAACACTGCACTCCAGCGTGTGAATGACTTTTCCCTGAGGTCTCTCATGCAAAGATCCACCCCGATAAAATCTGAGTCCAGGCCGCCCTTCTGGAACCTACAGCAACTCTCTTAAGCAAGCAAGCTGCAGATCGTGGCTGCAAGCACACAGACAACGGCCCCGACTACTTCGGTCAAGCAACGCCCTTGATCCCCAGGTATGTCTACTTCTTTCTCGTATTTCTACCCCTAAAGATAAATACCCTGTCATCCGTTCTCCCTTCCCACCCACCCCATTGCCTCTCTTGGCAAAAGCTAAATTCACTCTCAGGTCTCTACTTCCTCAATTCCCCCCCCACCAGACAGGACCGTCAACCAGCTGACAGCGGAGCAGCTACTGTCTTTTTCCCTTGCATCTTTCCCCACTGCTCCTTCAATTCCACAACAGAACCTCAATCTCTTTCCTTCTGTCCGAGTCTGCCACCACAATCACAAAGGGATCGAGATCGAGGAGTGCGCAGCTGAGTCGACGTCTCTCCGTTTAGAGAGAAGGACTTACGGGCAGCTTTATCCTTTTGGAAGCCCGCCTGTACAAGTTTCTTTGCTGATGGGCTGACTTTCGTTGTGTGGCCAGGCTGAGAGGGGACACCTTTCTTTTCCTTTTCTGAAAACCTCGCATTCACGTCGTTCCCTCCGCTCGTTCTCCGTCCACCTGCTTCTATGTTTCCTTACTTTTTGCCTCCGCACCTGCGTCTCATACCGAAGAAAGATTTGGTCTGATTGATTCCCTTGGCAACCCCTGGATGCGTCTCGAGAAAATTTTTCCACCACTGACACCCTTTCTGCTGGCCAGCTTCATCAGGACCCCCATTTGTGCTGGGTGATGCTTCTGCTTTTGAAGAAGATGCGGTTTGGGTCCGTTCTCTCCCAGGGGTTGGCAACACGGGAGAGAGTTGGGATTGCTTCTTCATTTCGGTGTCTTTTGATGCTGGTGACTGACCCTCCACAGCGTGTGCAGTGGCGTCGCTCCTTTTGAGCAGCACAAATGGAGACGCGAAGACGTCCTCTGCCTGCAGCATTTGCGGGTGGTCTTGCGTGGGTGTTCGGGGAGTGCTCTTTTGGCGGTCATCAGTTGAAGAAGCGAAAGGAGGAGACGACGGACAGACACGAGGAGGCGGAAAGGAAGGTTGGGAGGGACGTTCCAATGGAGACGTGGACGGATAGGGAGTTTTTCCTTCTTGTAAGTGCGGGTCTCGTGAGGGTGCGGATGCGATTGTAGGGGCAGCAGCCAAGGTGGCTCCGGGTGGTTTTTGAACGTCCTCTCTGCTGACGGAGGGAGAGCCTCTGTGCCCTTGCGTCGAGACGGAGTCAAAGGGAGTCAGGTGATTGGAAGGAGAGGCGTGAGGCATAAACGATTCGAGGTCTTGAGTGACGTCTTCGAGGCCTTCTGGAGTGTCCATGAATGCGGACAGAACGTCGGTCTCTTCCTGCAATCAAAAGTGAACGGGGGGAAAGAGGGACATCCGCTCATGCATTCACTGGCAGACAGAGACAAGAAGACAAGCTGCGAATGGAAGAAAAGATCCAAATTGATTTTGGCACAAGATCGTCGACAGAGGGAATGCAACGAGCGGAGATGTCCACTTTAATGAATGCGCATATTGACAGAAACTGCCCTGCCATATACACACCCACCTTTCTGACTTGCACAACTGACCGATTGTTCCGTGTGGGAGGGTGAAGAACAATTGTGGCTGTCTTCTGTGGGAGAGACGACGGGAGTCTGTAACTTTGCAGAAGGGGGTGGGGAATGGTCCTGCTTGAGGCTGTCTTCTGAGGCAGACAAGTCGATCTCCTCTACAGACAGAATGCCCTCATCGTTCTCGACAAGAAGAAATGAAGAGGCAAATATCTCCTCGACCTGCAGTTTCTCTGTGACTTCCTCTGCCGGTGTGCGGAGACTCTTTTCCTCTGAGGAAGGGGCAGCAGCAGATGACGTGCTCATTGGAGGAGACGGCAAGGGTGGCTCGACTTGATTGGGACGCTCAGATGGAGGCAAGGAGGGAGGAGGGGAAGATGACAAGTGTTCCTCTGGCTCCCTCGTCCCTCTGTCATCCTCCTGTTCTTCGTCGGCCTTCACTCCCCCACAACAGCACGACCCCACTAACCACAAGAGCATGCGCACAACGAAGTTCGGCCGCTTCTGCCTTTTGTCCTTGTCCGCCGTCCCGTGTAATTTGGTGGAAGGCGCGCCTGTTTGAGAAGCGCTTGGCACTGAAGGTGTGCAAGTCTTGCTGGGGGATGAAGAGCCAGGTGGGAGCGCTTCTGTGGCTATGGCTGCTACGGGCGCGTGCGATGGTCTAGAAGGAGAGGCTGATCTAGTCTCTTTCGGAGATTGGCACTCTGATTCAGGAGCCTGCATGGGGGGTGCAGGTGCAGGTCTAGATGGGGGGGCGGATGTGCCGTCGGAGTCCTCTGTGCCCAGCGGGGCTGGGGCCCTTGTCCCTTCTTCTGCTGCGGGCATTGGGGCGGTGGTATTATCGGATGGCCGGGAGACGTTGGGCAAGAAGGGATCGAGGTCTCGTGTGGCCTCGCGGAGGCTGTCTGTGTCCAGGAGGGAAGTCAAACCGTCTGACTCCTGCAAACAAGATACAAGGGGATGGAGGGGTTCGTGCACACAGATACACAGGAACACAATCGACCTAAGCGCAAGGTCGACAGAGAACCGCATACCAGGGACAATCTTTGTCTGATTCTATGTCAAGATTCCTCTGCCCACCATTTGTGCATGCGTGTCCACTGACCGATTCTTCGACGTCAAAGAAGTCCTCCGAATCGTCCAAGAAACTCTCATCTTCCAATCCACTGAGCGTGTAGCCATCACACGCTAGCCCGTTGCCAACCAAGTGAATGGGATCTCTGGAAAAACGCTCGTGCCACCTCTTAAAGCTCTGAGCTCCCTGAGCGGCCAGTTCCCTTCTCGTCTCCAGGACCCAGCCTACAGCAGCCCCCCGTAGATTGTCTCTCTCCGCACGCGCCTTTTCATTTTCTGAATCAAAGTATGCTTTCCTACCCAAACGGCGACGCTGATCCAGCAGCCACTTTATAACGAGAAGCCGGTAAAGAGCCTGGCTGTCACCGTCAAGAAGGCCCATTGTAGTCGGGGGCCCTGATTCTGATTTAGATTGCTCATGCTTGTTTTCTGCCATTTCCCTTACCTCATTGAGGTTGTCCACCAGCACATCGATGGTAGCCTCGAGCTGCATTTGCAGATATTCATCGGAAAGAAGGTTCTTGACTATTGTTCCCTTTGAGTACGACGGGGTGACTTTCGGAAGTTCCCAAGAAGAAAACAGGTTTTGCGGAGGCTCAATTTCTTGAGGCCAAATTGAACTGAAGAAGCTCTTCATCTTTCGCTCGCGCAAGCGGTGTGTGGGTATGCTCTGGGATCTTTTTTGGTGGTCAGAGGTAAGCTATATAGCTCCGCCTTGACTCAGATCGCGGTGGCTGATGCCGTGTGGATGCACTCAGACTTGATCGACCCAACAGCTCAGTGAGAGAAGTCTGGAATTTGCTGGAAACGAGACTTGTAGTCAAGCTGGCTTACTCATGTTTGGCTTGCCAGACTTGCAGAAGCTTTCTGAAGGTCAAGGTGCGTGATAGTGCATTGTAGACACATAGACTCTGTCAAAACAAGTGGTTGCAGCTTGTGTAAAAACTGTCTGACCTAAACCGAAGAAATTTGAATTTGGACGCGCATGCATATATATATTGCCTCGGGGGGCATGCAGTTCAGCTTTGCTATATATACCCCTGCCCTTGAATTTTGCTATGGGAAAATTTTTAAATGAAATTTTTATTTAATGTAGGTTGTGTAGCGTTAAGTTTAACATATAAAAACACTAACATTACTCTCATAAGTTAACACAATTAATCATTTTTCTGCCTAAGAATCATTACTGTGAGAAATAATATT
>JAHBMJ010003485.1:0-10507 GCA_018398765.1 Chromera velia | reverse complement strand
GGGGGGGGGGGGGGGGGGGGGGAGAAAGAGAGAACGAGAGAAAGAGAGAGAGAGAGAGAGAGAGAGAGAGAGAGTATATATATATGTGTGTGTGTGTGTGTGTGTGTGTGTGTGTGTCTCTATCTGTGTGTGTGTGCAGTTGAACGATGAGGGGCTAGAAAATCCAGTCGACCTTACGCTCTTCAAGTGCTACGGATACTGCTTCAACCCTTCGTGTGAGTCCGTCCTTTCTGACCCTCTGCTCCATTTCTGTACTTGTATAAAATTTCCTTTCCTTCGGGCTCCTGACTTCTTTTTTCCACCTTTCTTGTGCCCTTTCATTCCTCGGCCGGTGCTTTCTTTGGGCCTTCAGCCGAACGAACGAACGAAGGAAGGAAGGAAGGAAGAAAGAAAGTGTGTATGTGGGGGGGGGGGGGGGGGGAAGAGAGAGAGAGAGAAAGAAAGAAAGAAAGAAAAAAAAAGAAAAAAAAAAAAGAAAGAAAGAAAGAAAAAAAGAAAAGAAAGAAAGAAAGAAAGAGGGAAAGAATGAGGACACAGGGTAAAGCCGACAGAGAGGAAAAGCACTCCATTGCTGTTCGGTGTGTTTCCATCCATTCTTGCAGATGACTGCGCAGTTGTGCATTCCTGCCCTCTCGAATCAATGGAGTCCGAGGTCCGTCCGTCTCCCTGTCCCTCTGTCTCCCTGTCCGTCTCCCTGTCCCTCTGTCTCCCTGTCCGTCTCCCTGTCCGTCTCCCTGTCCGTCTCCCTGTCTGTCTGTCTCCCTGTCCGTCTCCCTGTCTGTCTGTCTCCCTGTCCGTCTCCCTGTCCCTCTGTCTCCCTGTCCGTCTCCCTGTCCCTCTGTCTCCCTGTCCGTCTCCCTGTCTGTCTCCCTGTCTGTCTCCCTGTCCGTCTCCCTGTCCGTCTCCCTGTCTGTCTCCCTGTCCGTCTCCCTGTCCGTCTCCCTGTCTGTCTCCCTGTCCGTCTCCCTGTCCGTCTCCCTGTCCCTCTGTCTCCCTGTCCGTCTCCCTGTCTGTCTCCCTGTCTGTCCGTCTCCCTGTCCGTCTCCCTGTCTGAAACATATAGTCTGTCTCCCTGTCCATCTCCCTGTCTGTGTATCAGATGGAAATCTATGTGTCTGTCTGTCTGTCTGTCTGTCTTTGTTCTTTCTTTCTTTTTGTCTGTTGTGTTTATGAAGAAAAGAAGGGAGAAGAAGAAACATATAGTCTGTCTGTCTGTCTGTCTGTCTGTCTCCCTGTCTATAGTCTGTCTCCCTGTCTGTGTACCAGATGGAAATCTGAGTGTCTGTCTGTCTGTCTGTCTGTCGGCCTGGAGCTCTGGTACACTTCCACTGAGAGAGCGCGCCAAAAGAAGAAAGAAAAAAACATAAGAGAATGAAGAGAGCGAAAAAGGGAAAGAAAAGACGATCTGGCATGTCTGTCTGTCTGTCTGGTTGGCTGGCTGTCCGTCCAAGAAAGGAATACGAGAGGGAAAAAGAAAGAAACCCATAGTCTGTCTATCTGTAAAGCGAAAAGAACAAGGAAAAAAGAAGACACGTAGAAAGCTGAAGTCTGGCTGTCTGCTTTGACAGCTTGAAGAAGCAGGGGGTCTCATTGCCTGTCTTCCATGTCAGGAATCAGGAAGAGAAAGGAGGGCTCAACGGGAAGCTTTGGTCCTCAGCTGGTTGATGTGGTACGTTGGACAGGGCAGGAAAGAATTGGTGTTCGCACATGCTGTTTTTCTTCTGTCTTTGCGCTTCTCTTGGCATGTGTTTGCAGTTTTGCTTTGCTCCTTTGCACTCGCGGGCAACTGAGTCCATGTGGTTGGCAACCGACAGAGAGCAAATCCTCTGGCACCTCATGAACTCCCAGGACCATCAGTCGGCCTGCCGGATTTACGATTGCGTCGTTGTCGCATGGGGTCTCGTTTGGGTCTGTCTCTCTGTCTGTCTGTCTGTCTGTCTGTCTATCTTTGCGTTCGTTTGCATGGTGGTATTTCTTGAGTGTGTTCAGGGTGTACCTATGTGTGACTCTCCGTCGTTTGCCCGGCTAGGTTCCTTGAAGAAATTGAGGGGGTTTGTTTTGCTTATTTTATTTTACGTGTTTTCTCGTAGTGCTTTTGCATGAAAGTAGCGTCTCGTAGAGGAGATCTTCTGCCCCTCTTGAACGCCTCGCCATCTCTCTCTTCCGATGGCGCCTTTCCCTCGACTGATACATCCGACATGCAGGAGTTCTGCGCAAGAAAATGAATGAACCAGACAGACTGTGAGACAAAGCATCATCTTTGTCTGGCAATGTTTTCTCTCCTCTCTGCTTGACACATCTATCTTCTGCAGGCCCTGCTGGCAATCAAGGTATTCCAGTCCATCATGGGGTGCGCTGCCGGGTGCTGCTGTCCGAACGCTTTCACAGATCCCGAGGCCCCAGGCAGACACGTGGAAATGAGGCCCCATGACATGGGTGCGCATCCCCCGGAGACACCGGGGGGCCTTCCTGTAGTGTCTGCCGGTCAGGTGGGAAAGCCCCAGTATCGTGTGGGAGAAGATGGGGATGAGTGGGGGGGAGGGAAGGGTTTCACCGGAGTCGGGTCCTTGGAGGAAGGTCGGGGTGGGATGGCACCGTATGGTGACGGTGCCATGATCAAGAAGAAGGGGGGGGAAGGTTTCGATCCACTGTCCTCTGCTTCTGGATCAAACGTTTACAGCAAGAGCAATCCGCAACCAAATTTTTATGGTGGGAGTTTCAGTCAGTCCCTCTCGCCCAAGGCAGGGAAGTACGTTGCAGAAGCCGATGACGATGATGAAGATACGTTAGCAGATCTTCCGGGAGACGAGGAAGACGACTCACCCGCACGAAGAGACAGTCTGGGAGGCCCTTCACAGCCCACAACAGCAGCAGCAGCCGCCTCGACATCAGCAGGCCCGCCTCGATCAGGACAGGCAGCCACGAATGCCGACCTCTCGGGAGAGGACTCCGGCCTTCCTGCGGTTGGGGGTCCCCATGGGGGTGAGGGTGAGGGGGATTTTGCGACTCTTGAGGGTTTTGGGTCTTTGGATGCAGAGGGGGCAGAGTCAAACACTCAGCAGCAGCAGCAGCAGCAGGGCTCTCGGCCTGCTTCGGCCTCCGCTGCCTCCGCGCAGGAAACCGGAAACGGACAGGGGTCGGGCCGTGGCCCCGGTGGGCGGGGGGGCGGGGCACAGACCGAATTCTATACTCTTTGAAAGAAGCGATGCATTCGGGTCGATTCGGCGCACGAAAATGTAAGTCCGCTGATAAATCCGCCAGTCAGGCAAATTCCCTATAGCCGACTTGCGGAACATCACTGGTTTTGGACGGTGGTGTGTGGGATTCCGAGAAGGGATCTAGGAAGGGGTCGATTCATCGTTGAAGGGGGGCTTCTTCAAGAATGCTCCCATTAGTAGAAAGAGATGATGACGAGTCCGGTAAAGTTTCTGTCTTCTTTGAGCTGTACGTGTTGTTGGCATTTATTGCCTGTTTGAACGCCGCTTGCTTTACTTTTATCCCGTCCGTAGTAGAGTAGTTAGCAGAGTCCGAGTCATCGTCTTGTAACTAACTACAACAGTATATAGTCTGTATAGATACACCATTTTAAATTAAATACTAATAATTGAATAAGCTAAACGCTAAGCCAAACGTGAGAATCATGATCGCTATATATATCATCATCATCATCATACGCCATCGCTATCGGCCCATTATAATAGGCGTATAGCGTTCGGCAAGTTATATATATATATATATATATATATAACTAGTGTTATCTTTCTAAGATTTTCCCTAAATGCCTAGTTTCATACGCCATGATCACGTCGCTATCGCCATTTGGATCCATTCTGGGATTCATTATAGGCAATAACTAAGTCTATAGCCTTAGTAAAGTAACCTAGATAGTAAGTATTAGTAACTTTGAACGTGGAATGTCTATATATAACGTTTGGCAACTCTAGTAGGAACTTGAGAGCTAATTAATTATATAAGCCAACAAAGTAAGGCATGTAATTACATGCAGTGTATGCGTAGGTCGAGAATATTAAATTCAAATATGATTGAAATTCATCATTGAATCATCACTTTAATCATGCTGTGATGCATCAAAAATGCATCGATCTATAATAACTTCTTTCACTATCTGAAGCCCTAAATTAAATTAATGTAGAAATAAAGATTTTTTTTTATTTTTTTGACTACAGATTTTTAAGTGTTTTCATACTATTGAGAACATATTAATTGAACAAACTATTTAATCCAAATCTTTAAATTATAACAGTAACTAAGCAGTTAATTAAAATGCAATCAATAATTTTAACTATTAATCTAGCTATTAATTTACCTATCAATTTGTTAAAAACGATTCCAAACCTTCTACTAGCATATAATTGTGATCGAAGCCTAATATCTAACCAAATGTGTCAGCAAATTTTATGGCAATTTCATTTACATGTACTCAATCTACCCATATTCTTACATTCGATCAGTAATTCATGTAATCATTCATTTATTTATGCATACATAAACATGCACACAGGTCGATCAGGTTGCGAATTCCTGTACAGCTGACCGACCACCTCAGATGTCGATTAGTCTAATGCTCCTTCAGTTTCGGCCCACCATTAGGCTAAGGAAGGTGCGTGAACAGAGAAGGAACTTGTATACATGTGACACTGATCATGGCTGCGCATTCTCAGTGTTGTACAAACAAAACTTTGTGGCATCGGCCCTGCGGTCCAACCATCCCGAGACGAATCGAGGAAATACACCTGAATTGGAGTTGAACACAGGCACAAGCAGACGGATGGACAGCCTAAGACAGACTACACGGTGGAGAAACTGCTGAAGCAAGAGACGCGGCGTCTACATGCAGCTGCCTTCGGGGGGAACACAAAAGGAGAGAAGGCGAACGAGCTAGTGTGGTTCTCCTTCTCTCCTTCCTTGTGGGTGCTTCCCATTTCATTTCTCTCCTCCTCTCCTCTCCCCTCCCGATCATCCCCCGAGGAATTTTCGCGTCTCACTCGCCTCACTCTTCAGGCAGTTGGGATGGTCTCGCAGGAGGAAGAAAATGCCCCCGAGGTACTTGAACAGGTTCACCTTTGTGGGCTCGAAGGGGGGCGGGAGGGGGAAGCACACAGTTGGTGGGGGGCCCTGCAGAAACCGATATGAGCAGGAGGGAGGGAGGGAGGGGACAGGAGGAAAGAAAAGTCAACAGCATCACCCTGAAATGTTCTCTATCCTCTGGAAGTACTCTCTCTTTCTCTCCCCTTTCCTTTCTAGATCGTTTTCTCCGCTGGCCTACCTCGTCCTTCTCCTCCTTCTTTCCAGCTCCGGTGGTTGCGATCGCGTCCTCCGAACTCGTTCCACTTGAGATGCTGTCTGTGTGAGAGGATCCAAATTTGCTTCTCGCATTAACGACATGCGTCTGCGTCTTCTTGGGCACTCCGGCTACCGACACCTCGAAATCTGCACCCACATCCGCTCTCCCCCGTGCGAACTGCACGAGAGCAGTGAGGTCTTTCTGTAGAGTCGTCACCGCTATCTCGTGGTCTGGGTCGGGGTCTCGTGAGTCATCAATGAAGTTCAGACCTGCACGACCCATCTGAGTAATCACCCACAGCCATGCCTGCACAGGCAGGAGAGAAGAAAGAAAAGACACACATCAAGTTGTCATGTATTGCCTCTTTTGCTTGTGCATCTTCTGAGAGGTGCGGAAAAGAGCTGTGGAGCCATCTCTGACACAAAAGTCCCGTTTACAATTTCAATCTGAAATTCAAGGAAGGAGAGCCGCACCATTTTTGGGTCTTTTCTTTTATGGGACTTCAATGAGTCCGTGCACCCACTCCAACCCGACGAACTCACTCACTCACTTGATTAGTGCACCCACTCACTCACTCACTCACTCACTCACTCACGTGTGCGATTTCGAAGACCAGAGCCCTCCAGAGATGGGAGGACATCGCGGGGGGGGCGTGACTAAGGAAGGGGGCCGCTCTCTGCACTCAGCTCATGGGATGATTTGAGATGATGAGTGGGGTGAGCAGACAGCGCAACACTCCAGAACGTCAGTCGCGGCCACTACAAAATAGAAACATGCAGCCACACTGAGAGACGATTTCATACAAACATGGACACCCAAAGACAGACAATGGAAACGAGACTTCTGTTGTGAAGCGGAGACATCAGTGAAGAGCCTGATTAGTTTGTTCTGCTGGTCAAAAAAGGAAAGAAAGAGGCAGTTGCGTCTTTCCCCACAGACTGATGCATCGCGCCGCCTCGAGGGCTCACCTCTTCCATCACCCTCAGCACATCGGTCAGCGTAGTCAACCCCCCTCCCTCCTCCATACTGCCCCCCCTTCCCCTCCCCGCCCCCAGGGCCCCTCCCCTTTCTGAGGCAGAGTCGCCCTCGTCCTGAGATTCCAGGGCGCTTCCTGATGGTCCAGTCGAGCCGGAGGCCTTCCGCCTCTGCGGTTTGTACAGATTCACAAACAGCTCCTCCTGGAACTCGTGGTAGACCACGCGGGCTGCCAGATACCTGCACAGAGACAGACAGACTATATGTTTCTTCTTCTCCCTTCCTTTCTGCAGACAGACAGACAGGCAGGAAGATAGGCAGGCACAGAGAAAAAAAGACTCTTTGTCGTCTTGGTGAGTCCTGGTCGTCGCCTTTCTGATCAAAAATCTGGAAACACGTGTTTTCTTTTCTTTGGTTGAACAAACAGGTCAACGGATATTCGAAAGCACGAGTGTGAAGTATGGTGGAATGGAGGAGAGAGAGAGGGACAAAACGGCAACGAAGCTTGCAAGACAGTCATTGCGTGACTTTTCTCAAGAGAACGGCACCAAGGGGCGAAAAGTGTTTTCGTCTTTCGTTAAAAGTGCTTTCATTTTCGACAACCAGGACTCCGACAGCGGTTCATGCGGTATGTCTAACTGAACTTTCTGATTCAGTTCGTGTTTCTACATTCTCGACACAAAAACATTCGGAGGCCCGGCTGCTTGACGCATGACGTGCCCCCCCAACACAGAAATAAATTGATCGATCGCGAAGCTCTTTCGCATTCTTTTCTGTACTCTCTACGCACGTACTTGCACAGTTCCTCCCCCGCACGCTCAGCTGTGATATCGCACTGGTCCAAAGCCGTGTTCAGGATCTCGGACATTTCCGCGAGTTCTTCCTCAATCACGGACTCCGACTTTCCGCCCCCGTCTCCACCTCCTCCATGTTTGGGTGTTGGCATGTTGTCCATATCTGTCATCTCCTTGTTCTCGCTGATGCCTCCAAGAGAAGGGCGCCCCCCATCTACAACATCAGGAGCAAAACGGATCGACTGTCTCTGCCCAAGCTTCGAGGTTCGCCTCTTACCCATACTCGACACTGAGCCTCTGTTGGACGTCGGCGTCTGAGGACCGCCGGCAGAAAAGCGGGGGACGTCAGAAGTCACCGCTACCCCTGCGAAGACCCCCGTCCCCATAGGCATCACGGAGCGCCTCAGCAGAAGCCCTGAGGGGGTCCGCGAGACGCCCCCTTCGTCGGTGGCCGTGCCGGAGTCCTGTCTCCTCAGAGCTGCAAATTCACGCGCGGCCTTTTCCTTCTCTAGACCAAGACGGTCCTTCGCCTCATCCAGCCAGGGATCCTGACAAACAGACAAACAGACTATATGTTTCTTCTTCTTCTCCCTCTTTTTCTTCATGAACACCACAGACAAAAAGAAAGAAAGAACAAAGACAAAAGAACAGCACCAACAATCAAACAGACAGACAGACAGACAAAGTCAATGGAAATTCATTCATTCACTGTCAGAAAAAGAGTGCGACGCTATATCTCAAGCAAAAGCAAAATCTACAAAAACGATAAAAACCAACCTGAACACACGCGCGCCCGCACACGAACACACACACACGCGCGCGCGCGCGCACACACACACACGCACGCAAGCACAGACGCACACAAAACAGAGAGTGAGTGAATGAGCGACTGAAAGAGAGAAGAGAGAGAGAGACGTACCTGCAGCAGAGCTGTCAGTTCTGTCCTCGCGTTGCGCATCAGTTTTTCAGCGAGGTCATCGAGTTCGTCTACCATGAAGGCGAGGTTATGGAGACGGACCAACAGCTGCGGCACCGTCTCTGTCAGCATCGCCGTCTCTGCCTCACTCTTTTCATACCTCACTCCCTTGCCCTTTGCCTTCTTTCCTTTCGCTCCCTTCACCTCAGGATCGTGCACTAGCGTCCCGTCTGCATTCACTGCCTGGGGGCCTAAGTTAATCAGACGGGCAGTTTCATAACCAGCGTTACACTTTCTTCCCTTCACAAGGAATATCTTTCCGAGACCTTCCCTTTCAAATTCAGACGGAATCGATGAATCGGAATCGTCACCAGAAGACCCTCCGTCCCCTCCATTCGCTTCATTTTCAGTCACTTCAGCCTCTTCTCCTCCAGAGCGTCGATCCCCTCCTCCACCTCGACCGAAAAAATTCCGCATCCCCCAACGATTATTCGGCCTTTCCGTCTCCTCCCGATCGGAGCCTTTCCCTCCACCCCCACCCCCTCCGAAAGGATTCTTCCATCGTTTTTTCTTCTTCTTCTTCCCCCTCCCAGGCCCTCTGTTTCGGGCCGCCCCTTCCCACTCCGCCCCCCCATCACGGTCATGACCTCCCGTTACCGCTCCCACAAGCTCTTGAAAGAAACGGCCTCTCCTCTGCCCCCCACTTCCATCCGGAGACAAACCCCTCTCACCCCTCTCATGAACAACCTCAGAGTCAGACAGAGGCATCTCCCCTCCCCCCCCGGTCCTCCCCAAACTTCTCCTACGAGTGCGACCCGGAGGACTATCTCTCTCCCCCCCGCTGTCTCCAGGCCAACCTCCTCCCCCTGGACTCACTCCTTGTTCTTCTGTCGGGTCCTGTCGGGGCGTGCGAGTTCCAGACCTTCCAAACAGATTCAACCCCCCCAACCACCGCCGCCGTGTTCCCCCCCCCCTCCCCTGCGTGTCGTCCCCTTCTCCTCGCGGGGTGACAGAAGTCGAAGCAGGCGCCTGGTGAGTCCCGAATTCCTGTGCCGACGGAACCCGTCTGTGTCCGGCCCTCGTCAGGTTACTCACGGAGAGCAGCGACTTCTCAGGGGGGGGTATGGGGTCGGGAGGGAGCTCGACCTTGTCACAGACAAGCTTGAGCCGGAGGTCCAGGCTCTGCAGCAGAAAAGCAACAAGAAGCAACAAGAAGTCGCTTCACTATCGGTCGATCAGGCTCAACGAAAGCAAGCAAGCAAGCAAGCAAGAGAGAAAGAAAGAAAGAAAGAAAGAAAGAAAGAAAAAAAGAAAAAAAGAAAGAAAGAAAGAAAGGAAGGAAGAAAGAAAGAAAGAAAGAAAGCGAAATGAGAGACAGAGGCTGCCAGAAGAACAAAAATGTCTGTTGTGTCCGTGAAATGCGGGGTTGGATTAGAAGCTGTGGCTGGACACTGCGTTCGGTCGTTAATTTGGCACAGTAAGAGGAGCGGAGAGGAGAGAAGAGCCCATAAGGACAAGCGAAGTTCGCTTTTCTCCTTGGAAGGGAGAGGAGAAGAGATCACGGGCAGGGAAGGAAGGAGAGGCTGTCGGCGATTCAAGAAAGTGAACCAAAACAAGACGCCGGCAAGATGCGAGGGGGTGGATCGTAGAAAATTTGGTCAGATGCCAAGACGCCCAATACAGCCAGCCCTTCATGTTTGACGCACTGAGTACAGTAAATGTAACAAACATATATCTGAATGCTTGCCTGACTGACCTGGAAGTTCACTGTCGCTCTCTGGGAGAGTCTGAAAGCGAATGGACTTTCCCTGTGCTTCTTCACCGCCTGACAGTACCGATTGGAGACCCGAGTCAGAAAACCCAAGAAGGGCTTCAGAAACCTGCCGGGAAGGGAAATGGAAAAAATGAAATCACAATGTTGTTATGCGTCGACTCACGTTCTCTCTCAACGAGGGGCAAGAGGGACAGAAAGAGAGAAAGGGACAAGGGAAATTCCGGTATTTGGCCTCCTCATGTCCTCCACCCCGTCTCTGTTCCCCTACAGTTCTTCTGTCTTTCTTCTTCTTCTTCTTCTTCTGTCTTTCTTCTTCTTCTTCTTATTATTATTATTATTTCTGACCAGTGCACAAGCGGACTGAGGGTGAGGCAGCTCTCGAAGGACTGTTGCACGAAGAAGAATAGGTCCACTGCCGTCTGGGAGTGCAGAATGTCGGGAACCTCCAGGGGGATCCAGGTCTCCCTCGCGATACAGCTGCATCCATGCATTCACACATGCATCATTGATTCGTTCGGTAGTTCATTTATTTATTCAATTATTCATTCATTCATTCAGTCAGTCAGTCAGTCAGTCAGCTTCTTGCCGCGACCCCCCGTCTGTTCTCTGCAAGGTCCCGACGCTCCATCCGAACAGCCGTTGACAGACTCGACTCGTCCATCCTCGCGGGGAGGACAAAGAACTTGGGGTTGGGAGGGAGAGACGGGCCGATCGGGGAGAGAGAGAGGGGGAGAGA
The DNA here is from genome assembly GCA_018398765.1 of Chromera velia. Taxonomy (NCBI): domain Eukaryota; family Chromeraceae; genus Chromera; species Chromera velia. Next base: position 7 of record JAHBMJ010003485.1, on the reverse strand, counting down.
GAGAGGG
>JAHBMJ010003484.1:0-10520 GCA_018398765.1 Chromera velia | reverse complement strand
CCCCCCCCCCGCCCCCCTTCTCTCTCTCTCTGTGTGTGTGTGTGTGTGTGTGTGTGGTGTATGTCTGCCTGTCTATCTGCCTGCCTGCTTGTCTGTCTGCCTGCCTGCCTGCCTGACTGTCTCTCTTGTTATCCACCTGTCGAGACGCCCACTCTTGAGCTTGCTGAGAGTTCTGAAACTTCCCTCCGAGCTCTTTCTCAGTCAAAACTCTCCAATCAAGAATGCTCGGAATCGAGACGGTGCTGCTCCGCTGTTCCCTCCTGAGAGACTTCGTTTGCCCCTCTCCAGACAGATGGGACTCTGATCTTTCCGTCCCGTGCTCTGAAAGCCCAATCGCGCCTTCCCCTTCCCCCTGCCCCCCCTGCTCTTCTTGCTGCTGTAAGAGCATTGGTTGGTCACACCTGTTTTCTGAAGATACGGATTCTAAGCCGCCTGAGGAAAGAACGGAACCGCTATTTCCCGTCCTTCCCTCCTGTCCCTTCTCCCTTTCTCCTTTCTGTTCTCCTGCAGAAAGCGAGATGCTGAACCGGGGGCTTGCACACTGAGGGAGAGAGACGGCATCGGAGGAAGAGGCACACGACGGAAGCCTCTCTCCAGTTCTGAGCCTCTCTCTTTTCGAGGGCACAGCTGACGGGGACGAGGGCGGCGGGGGGGGAGTGAAGTAGTTAAATACATCGTGTCTGTTGATTGCAAACGTGAACGCCTTCTTCCACCTGGACAGATCCGCGTGCTCGTCCAAAAGGAGTGCAGCGAACGTGTTTGGGTACTGCGGATGTTCATGCTCACTCACGGCGCTGGATTGCCCCCCGAGTCCTGCCCGTAGAGAATTGGCGCCCCCGACGGAAGAGGAAGAGCACATCGAGCTCTGACGGTCCAGTCTTGAGGGCACAGGAGGAATCATAGGACTGGAAAAGGGAACGACAGGAGGAGAGGAAACAGTTTCAACTCTTTCCTTTCCACCTCGACCTGCTGCCCCATCTCTGTGGTCCATCTTCGGTGGGCGTTCCTCCATGTTGTTAATTGGGATCTTCTCGTTTCCCTTTTTGACTGTATGAAAGAAATCTGCTGATGGAAAAGTCTACCTGAAGCTGCAACGTCGATGAAGTGAACTGTGAATGTGCTGTAATACTCTCAGAGTGCTTTTCTTGCCAGCAGCACTCATGCATGTCTTTCAACGAGGTGATGCAATGCTGAGACTACCTGCACAATTGTTGACTTGCGACGAGCTGACACATAGCATGACGAAGATCCCAATGGCCCGGATCAAGTGCTTGCCAGTTGAGTGGAGCTTTCATCATTGAGTGCATGTCAGACCGAAGTCAATGTATACACATCCATGTGTATCGGTATTGTATCGGTATGCATTGCATGCATGTATCCGCACGCGATCGAGAATCGATCGAGTTGCCGAGTTGAACGGCGCGAGTTCAGCAACCCGGCCGTTGGCCCCGACATGCCCCGACCGTCGGGAGACGGAAAATTAATTTTTGAGCTAGGCGTCTCGATCCGTCTACCATCGTCATCCATCGTCTCCCTTACAGTGAATTCCTTCTGGGCATCTCCGGCATTCTCCGGCCATCTCAAAAATTCCTGGTGCAGCGTCTACATATATAGCTCTGCGAGATCATTGCTCCAGCTGGAACAGCAGGATAATTCTCAACAAAGTGATAACCTGGATTGTCTGAGCGACGCACGACTTGCGCGGGATTATCATTCGGGTGGAACACATTTTCTTAAGGCGCAGTTTACAGAGGTCAAGTAGTAAGCGCGACACACCTCCAGAAGATCATGGTGAAGGAGGACGAAGGTTCGAAGAAAAAGAGGGGTCGCCCTCCTCTCCCAGATCACCTCAAGAAGACGAAACCCGCGAGCGGACGCCCTCGCGGCAGGCCCCCCAAGAACCCCGATGAGAAGGTGAAGGCAAAGGCAAAGGCTTCTCCAAAGGCTGTGAAAAAGACCGAGCCGAAAAAGGGAAGGGGCAGGCCCAAGAAGGATGCGTCCACGGCTACTGTCCCCAAGCCTAAGGCAAAAGCCGCTACGGATGCCGCTTCCCCCAAGAAGAGAGGGAGAGGGCGTCCCAAGAAGGCTTGATCGTCGTAGGTCCATTCACGTCGATGAATGTGGATGGCTGGGGAGCGCGACATGCATGCACATATAAAGTAGGAAGGGCTGTTGTCCTTCTAGGGAATCACTGAGGTTGATCCTGGGAGAAATAATGGAGAAGGAAATCTGGAAAAGGGCAAAGAGAAAGACGATGCTCATGCATGACGACGTTGTGACGAAAAAGCTTGATCGACTTCTTCCCGTCTCCCCTGAATCGAGTGAGCAAAGAGAGGGCGGGTGTCCACGGGGCGGGACCTTGTTCGGTCCGGTCAGACACAGTTTCTCATCGTCCGATTCGGGCTTGTTGTTCGGGCTCCCCGCACCGGGTTCCCTGCCCGGCCCTCTCAACTTCAGATTCCCTCCTCCTGCATGTACAGGTCCTGTGTGTAAAGCACATACTGAGCTGAAAGACTGACTGATAGATAAGCATAACGTTGCGACTAACGTTGGGTAATCGGGAGAACGAACTCGTATAACTTTGAGGCGCGTGAGAACTCGCAAGACTCACTTAGACGGTTTGTGTGTGCCTCGCACTGCGGCCGCTGCCTCGCACTGAGGCTGCCCTTCCGAGTCATGCCAGCCTTCATAATGTACAAAACAATGTGCCCCGGTGCCCGGCACTGCTAACTAATACACAAACACCACTTGGTTAAACCTAGGGTTAAACTACTTTGAATTGCTTTAAATTCATCAATAATTAATTAATTTACATGCATTGCCAGTGAATTTTACAAACATTAAGTAGAATTTAATTAAACTTGATCCGAACATAGTAATGAAATGACGCTAACTGTGCGGCTGACATGATTTTATTCGTCAAAATCTAACTAAATCTAACAAAATAATGATAAATGATAAGTGATTCATTGGTGTCGATCCTAGAACACTGTCGCCGTTTTGTGTTGTAGAGTATTGTAGAGAGTAACAATGTAGACCTTGGCCCCGCAAACGGCAATAAAAACATCTAACTTTACAACGTTGGTTCCTATCTTGATTTAACCTATTATTTAGGTTGATTTATTGATTGTAATTTGGAATTTAAAAGTTAGAAACTGATTTCTTTTTTTACTGATACCGACGTTCAATTATGTCCAATCATTAACTCCAATGCACATATTCAAAGTCGCTACTACTATCAAAAGTACAACATGATGACGCATTACCGCCGAAATGCAGTCAGTTTTTTTTTTATTTTTCTTGATCCCAGCTTGCATTCCACTCTTTCTTTTACTTCCGCTTGTTCGCTTATACTCTTTGTCAATTACTCTCAATCTCCGTGTTCCTTTGGGAACATGCCTGTCATGCAGTCCGTCCTGCTAGTTCCCTGTCTTTTTGGCTGCTTGAATGTTTCTTTGTTTCTATTCATTCATTCGTAGTGCTTTCCGTGTCTTGTTGCGAGTTCCGTTGTCTTCTTCCTCTTCAAAAAACGACGCATGCCGGCAGTGCACTCACTTGCCAGTCCAACCTCTCCAAACACATGCATCTCATCATCAAATTGCATGGATGCTCGGAATTTCCTTGCAATGTCTACAGCACACAAATGAACGCAAAAAACCTCTGAACAAACCCACCCTCAGCACAAGAGATGCTTCCTTCTTTTCCACTCAACAGTCAAAAGCTGGCTGGCGTCTTTTCGTTTTTGCTTCTTCAAAATCAAAACAGAGCAATGCTCCGTCCCTTCACTTTTGGTCATCAAAAATCCCGATGCAAAGAAAGCAACGCAGCTGGTCAAAACACAGGAACATCAGGAAACCTCTTCCCCAAAAACACCACCCACCCACCCCCACACATAAATGTAAGTATATGGATGCAGACAAGAGAGAGAATCTGCAGAAAGAGATCGTCACGATCTTCCAAGCAGAGCAGCTGCTGCAGCCAACTTCTCCCTCCCCGGCATCACAAGGCCCCCCCCTCCCCTGAGTGCCAGACACCCCTTTGCCGTCCAGCTAGACACAAATTTCTTCTTCTCTTTCTCGCCCGAAGAGGAGCTGCCCCCATCCTCGACTCCGGTCGCATCCAGTAAAATCACCCCGACACCAGAGCTGCCCGCCGACACCGCAAGAATCTCCGCGTCTCTGTCCCCACTCTCTGTCAGTGTGTGCTGAACAGAGCCCAGCATCGCCGCGACGGCTTCATACGGGGAGACAGAGACGGCCGTTGAAGGGCCGGGCTGGGACGAGGGGGGGGAACGAGACGGAGATGCTGAGGGGCCTGCATGAGGTTGTACGGGATTCTCGACCGCTCGCACCCCGTCGGTAACTGCGACGAGCTCGAATTCCTTTAAATGCCCCTCAAGCAGCGTTTGCAGCAAAGGCACCACCCGTGGCAGGGGGGAGTCCTTCAAGAGATGGGGTCTCAGAGCCTTCACGTCCTGAACGAGGAGGACGACCTGCACCATCAGCACATTCATTCATTCATTCAGAGCACACACGTGTACACACACACGTCTACACACACATACACACATACATAAACAGACACACCTGCAGGCATGCATAGACATTAGCGGACGCACATGCACATACGCGCACTCGCCCTCCCGCCCGCACATGCAGAACTCACGCACACACTCACGAAGACATACGCGCACACGGAAATGCACATGTTCGCAGATGCGCGCGCGCGACCGTACACTCATTATCACCGATACGCTATGCATCTCTCTTCTCAGTCAGTCTTGCACACAAAGGAAGGAAGGCATACAATGCCCTCTCCCCCCTTTCTCTCTCCCCGTTCTGCGCCTCCCTTCACTTACACACACTTGCTGATGAGCTCACCCGTTCCCACGCACGCATGCACAAGCTAGGTGAGAAAGCCGCGCACGCACGCCCAAAGAGAGAGAGAAAGAAAGAAAGAAAGAGACGGACCTGGAGAAGTGCGCTTCCATCCGGCGCTCTAGGCCTAGCTGCTCCGAATGAAGGAGAGGACCCGGGGGGACATGCCGAGGCCTCCAGATTCAGACTCTCCGCCTCCGTTCCTCCCCCCCCTCCCTTCCAGCTGGGAATCTGCAAACGATGCATACAACTGTATTAACTGCCTTGCACGTATCCGCATGCACAGGCCCAAACTATCCCTCTGCCTTCCCTTCCCGCCCCGTCCCTTCCCTCCCTGCTCTGAATGAGTCTGAACGAGCGCGCTGTTTCTTCCCCCACACGCTCTCGCAGTAAATGAAAGCAAACTGATCACACAGACATGCTAGCATGACATATTAATAAATACACACACGAATATCTTGCATGCACGCACACGCACACGCACACGCACACGCACACGCACATGCACACACACACTCACGCACGCACGCACGCACACACACACACACACACACACACACGAATGCAAAATCACCTTCGGGGTCTCGTGACCGTACACAGCCTCATGCACAGCTTTCAGGCCGGCAGAGCAGCCCTCGCCGTCGATGACGAAGGTGATGTTCCGCTCTGTGCACCCCTGCGTCACCGCTTTGATGTTGACATCAGCCTGCAGACAGCATCCACCGCATGTATATGCACGCACAATCAATGTTAAGATAAAGACAGTCAGACCGTGTGTCTCTACTTTTCGTTCCTTTCCTTGACAAGAAATCAATCAACATATGATGCGTGTGCAGTCATAATATTCCTCCAAGCATTTGTCCTAGACCGAACAGTCGGCTCCTCTGACCTGACCGAACAGAAGAGAACAGAAAGATCCGTTTCATTCTCTCAAAGAGTGACACGAATATCAGCTCCAGAGAGTGCCGCATGCAGCAGCGTATTGCGGGAGTCTACGATGCACAGCCGCTTTTTGGATTTGCTCTTCTACTCTCGGAACGAACTAGGGAGTGAGATGAGGGGGCAAGGGGGGTGAAGGGGCGAAAAAGAACGTTGAAAAGAGAGGAGCCCATTCTGACAGACCTGTGCAAAGGCTGCCGAGAGCCTACCAAGGATCCCCTTTGCCCCACACATATTGGAGCCGACTGCACAGATGAGAGAGCAACCCGACTCGACATCCACCCGCATGGACCCCTCTTGAATCTCACGGAAGAAGGCGCCGCTTGCCTGCAGACAGACAAGACAAGACAAGAGAGGGTGCCTGCATGCGCGTGCGTGAGTGTACATTCATCACCAGAACTTTCAAGATATCTCCAGAAAGATTGAGTCAGTTTGGGCTCTAAACGTTCTGTGACTGGCTGACAGACGAAAGAACCAAGCAAGCAAGGAACGAAGGAACGAAGGAAGCAAGCATGGAAAGAAGGAAGCAAGGAACGAAACAAGGAAGAAAGCAATGAAGAAACATCACTGTAGGCCCATCAGACGTCTCTCTCTCTCTCTCTCTCTCTCTGTGCCGATCGCCGATCGGGGTACGAACCGCTCGTCTCGCCCTCTCTGCGTGGGCCGCGACGACGCCCAGAGTGATGGAGTGCTCGGAAGAGGCCTGCAGGCGGTTGTGCATTTATTTTCATACAGAATTCTTTTTCATACAGAAAACAAATGCAGAAAAGGAGTGCTCGGAAGAGGCCTGCAGGCAGGCGGTCATGCAAAGACACTTTACTTTGTTCGGCAAAGAGAGAGTGAGAGCGAGAAAAAATTAACGCAGAGAGAGTATGGGGACACACAGAGAGATGTGCCGTCTGTGCGTGTACGTGCGTATGCCAGTGCCAGGCTGAGCAGACCAATCCTCAAAGCGAATAGTTCGACCGGAAGAACAGAAAATAAGCCGCATCAAGACAAGGCAATGGCAGTCACGCCAGCAAATGCGACGAAGAGAGACCCTTCAGAAGAAGGAAGGCACGAATGGGTGGCAGAAGGAAGAAAGAAGAGGCGCTCCGCAGATCAGCCGCTCAAGACCTTCTTCCCTTGGGGCGCAGCAGAGAGAGACACACATGTGGTCACTTTATCGATGTCTCACTCACTCACTTGCGAGATCATCACAACGGAACACTGTTCTTCATGCACCGCCGTGAACAGACGAGAGCAAATTCCTGCAAAGAGTCTCGTCATAACATTCACAACTCAGTTGGACCTGGAGCGATGATCTAGGATAAAGAACAAGCAAATCATTCGGACAGACAGCTGCATATGGAGACTTCCTTCGCACATGCATGCATGCAGAGCTGTGAATCACTCCAAATTCATTCTGTCGGCCCCGACAGGAAGACGGCAGCAAGTTCATGCTTATCACCCCTCCTCCCATCCCCTCTCCCTCCCTTCGCTTCTCGCGGGGCCCCCCAAAGAACCTACCAGGGACTCCAATCATGGAGGTGCCCAGCAGCGTCACCAGAGCAATGTTGTCGATTGAGGAGAAAGCCTTCACTGCCGACCGAGCGCTGTTCATGTGCTCAAGATCCATCATGTAGTCTTGTCTGCACAGACAGACAAAGACAGAAAGACGGAAAGAAAGACGGAAAAGAAGGAAGGAAGAAAGACAGAAAAGAAGAATGAGAAGTGGAGAGAGGACGAGAGAGATACGTGGATGCGCACAGGTGTATGTGGGGGAGTGGGGGGTGGGAGGGGGGATGTAGATGTATGGAGAGTATACATTTGTGAACACATGCACATGCATGTATCGAGAGAGAGATAGAGAGAGAGAGAGCGAGCGACAGACAGACAGACAGACAGACAGACGGACGGACGGACGGACGGACGGACGGACAGACAGACAGACAGACAGACGGACCAACAGCAATGTACATGCCAAGAAGCGGTTGAACGGAGGAAAAAAGCAAAAAAAGACGAGCAAGCAGCGGAGCGAAGGAAAGACCGAACGAACGAAGGAAAAAATGAGAGAACAAACGAACGAACGAAACAAAGACAGACAGAGAGAACGAACAAGAGAAAGAAAGGGGGAAAGAAAAAAAGCCCCCACCCACCCTCCCATTTCCTCACTCACCTGTTCATCTCTGGAATTGCAAACGATGCTTCTCTCTTCATCAGCCTGCCCCCCCCTGACGGCCCGTTCGCCTGCTTACAAGAACCTTCGCTCTCTCCGATTTCGGAAGGGCGGCGGGGGGCGGGGGAGACCATCTGCACAAAGAAAGAAAGGGGGGTGATGAGAAGAAAGAAAGAAGGAACGCACGGACGGATGGGTGCTCAACACAGGAGTGTGAGTGCAGAGAGAACCACATCACTTCAAAGTTCCCCTGACGATTGCCTGAGAGAGAGGGGGGGGGACAATCCAATGACTGCATGGATGAATGAATGAAGCATTACACAGACTACACATACGCACGCAGCTTCACCAACACCATCGGGCGACTGACTGACTGACTCACTGACCTGCATATGAAAGAATTCTGTATGGAAATAAATGACTGACTGACTGACTGACCTGCATTGGTGAGAGGGAGATGAGGGTTCCCGGGTTGTCGGGGTCCATCGAGCTTTTCAGGAAGATGGGGATTTCGTGTTGGATGCAGGGGTGCATCGTAAACGGGTGCAGCACCTGCAGGCAGGCAGGCAAGCAGGCAGGAAATAAGTGCAGCGGCAGAAAGAGAAATCATCCATGCAGGTTCAGAGAGACAAATGAAACATAGAAGATGAACCTGGATTAGAAACACAAACAGGATGCAAGGCCTATACAAAAAGCACGATCAGCAGCAATGAATGCCATTTCAAAGTGAACCGACAGCCTGCCGATAAAAGAACCGAATACGCACACACAGAAAGTAGAGTAGAGTACTATCACTATCACTCATCATTATTTGACTAAGCCCGGCAGTTTGTGCATGCATAAATCTTTCGCGACCTAGGCCTAGAGCAGCATCACACAAAGAAGGTGCCCCCCTCCCACCTTTGCTCCAAAGTAGGCCAGCTCGATCGCTTCATCATAGGAGAGGAAGGGCAGGCGGAACGCTGAGGGGACTTTTCGAGGATCTGCTCACACCTCACACACACACACACACACACACACACACATAAACACACACATAAACACACGCTCTCTCTCTCTCTCTCTCACACACACACACACACACACACACACGCACACACACACACACACGCACACACACACACACACGCACACACACAATACACACACACACACACACATACACGAGGGTGGGGGGATGGCGGGGAGGGGGGAGGGAGACAGAGGCATACGCACACTTTTCCTAACTTTTATCAGAATTTTATCCTTTACACCCAAAAGTCGTTTCGTGCCCACATACATGTGAGTCCTTGCCAGCTCACTGACAAGAGGGAGGCACGGACGGACGGACCTGCTGTGTAGACCCCATCCACGTCTGTCCATATGATCAGCTGGCGAGCCCTCAGGAGGGCAGAGAACAGACTTGCACTGTAGTCAGATCCTGCAAGTAGGCAGGCAAGAGGGCGAAGGGGGGGCGGAAGCGATGGATTAGAGAGTGAAGGGTGTGACTAGGCTCGGTCGGAATGGCCCTTACCAAAAGTGCAAGCCCATCTCACTGATTCAATAGTCTCCCCCACCAATGACGTAGTCAGAGTTAGGCTCGGAACAGCGTGATCACCACTGGGACATTCCACACACATCCATCCAGGCAGATTCATTCGTGCACACACACGCAGGCACGCACACGGAAGCTCACACAGAAGAGGGCATAGGCATTGTGTGCGTCAGCATGTGCCTGTACATTGATTTGGCAAGATCCTCAACAACCGCAATCGTCTGTACAAAGAGACCAACGTGGGCGGATGTATCGACGCACACGTACACCCATGTGAGCAGCAGCAGAAGAAGAAGAAGAAGACGAAGAAGAAGAAGAAGACGAAGAAGAAGAAGAACAAGAAGAAGAAGAAGGACGAGGAGGAGGAGGAGAAGAAGAAGAAGAAGGAGGACGAGGAGGAGGAGGAGGAGGAGAAGGAGAAGAAGAAGAAGAAGAAGAAGAAGAAGCAAACACCAGCCAACCGACCGACCGACCTACCCACCCACCCAAGAACCAACCAACCAACCAACCAACCAACCAACCAACCAACCAACCGTTTCTCTTCAGAGTTGTGGGTACTCCCCTCGATGTAGAGCAGATGTACCTGCACGCACACACAAGCAAGAGCAGAGTGAGGAGACTTTGATCGACTTCAATTCAATTCAGTTCAATTCAATTTCATCAATATAAATGAATGAATGAATGAATGAATGAATAAATGAATCAATGAATGCATAAATGAATGCATGAATGAATGGATGAATAAATGAATGAATGAATCAATGAATGAATAAATGAATGCATGAATGAATGAATGAATCAAGGCTTGAGAGAGACCCTTGAAGTCCGGCAGCCAGGCAGGCCGATAGATGGATGGTCTGCATCGTTTGTGGAGACCACCCCTGCATGGTTTGTTTGATCAGGGGAAGGGATTCCTAAACAAGAGAGGAAGAGAGAGAGAGAGAGAGAGAGAGAGAGAGAGACAGAGAGAGACAGAGACAGAGACAGAGAGAGAGAGAGAGAGAGAGAGAAA
>JAHBMJ010003483.1:0-10540 GCA_018398765.1 Chromera velia | reverse complement strand
AGGTCAGACAGTGGGTTGTGTGGTTTCTGTTCTTGGTGCATGTATCTCTCTGTGTGTGTGAGTGTGTGTGGGGGGGAGAGAGAGAGAGAGAGACAGAGACGAATTTGAAGACGGCATTGGTGACAAGAAGGTCAGACAGTGGGTTGTGTGGTTTCTGTTCTTGGTGCATGTATCTCTCTGTGTGTGTGAGTGTGTGTGTGGAGAGAGAGAGAGAGAGAGAGAGAGAGAGAGAGACAGAGACGAATTTGAAGACGGCATTGGTGACAAGAAGGTCAGACAGTGGGTTGTGTGGTTTCTGTTCTTGGTGCATGTATCTCTCTGTGTGTGTGAGTGTGTGTGTGGGGAAAGAGAGAGAGAGAGAGAGAGACAGAGACGAATTTGAAGACGGCATTGGTGACAAGAAGGTCAGACAGTGGGTTGTGTGGTTTCTGTTCTTTGTGCATGTATCTCTCTGTGTGTGAGTGTGTGTGTGAGTGTGTGTGTGCGTTTTTTGTTTGTAGGTCAAATCGATTCATGATGGGCAACAGAAAACAAAATGCGTCGACCTGCCTGCCTCTCTCCTGCTTCTGCTTCTGCTTCCTTCTCTTTATCCTTCCTTCAGATCTTTGTGTCGTTCTCTTCGTGCCGCGTCTGCATGTGTCGTGTTTTTTTTTTGGCGGTCGGTTTCACTTTCTGTCCCATGGCTCCTGATCTGTCTTGTCTGGGCAGGGAGCGATCTTCTCTTCTGTGCACAAAAAATAAAATAGAGTGGGGCCAGGGTACTGCCCCCCCGATGAACAGTCAGGCTGTCTGTTGGGTCTGGGTGATTTGAAGTCCGCTGAAGGGGGCCATTCAGTCGATTGTATTTGTTTTGCCTGGTTTTCCTCTTCTCCTGCGTGCAGGTTCGTCAGGTATTGGGTCTGGAGTCGGAGTATTACTGTGGGAGTGCGGAGGGGGGAGGGGAAGGAGGAGGGGATGGGGTCGTGAGTGTCCAAGCAGGAGTGACAGAACTGATGAGTGAAGTGCACAGGGACGGTAGGGGGAAGATTCCCTGGAAGTCATTCCTCAAAGCGGCGTGTGGTCTGACCAACAAGGATGAATGAATGAGAGGAGGGATCGAGGGAAGGAAGGAGGGCGAGGGAACGGAGGAGGCACTTAATTGGTGCGTTGGGATGCTCTCAGTTTTTTTTGTCTTTCTTACTTTTTTTTGTCCTCCTTGATTTGCTTTTGTAAAACGTCGTTTTCCTTTCATCGCCTGTTTTGACCGACTTTGACTCCCAAAACGGCTCGATCCCTGCCAAAGAAAGCGGCTTCTTTCTTCTGTCTGCTGCACGGACGTCTGCCGCGAGGACCGTCCCCGAGAGGGAGGGGAGAATTACTGAGTAGACCACGAGACTGAAATAGGAAGCATGTGAAGAGCGTTTGAGGAGAGGAGAGAAGAGCTTGTCGCGGTCGGGACGAACAGAGAATGTGCAGTGGATCGAGGGCCTCTCGGTTGGCACGAGAGAATGAACCCAACTCTTGTTTGAACAGGGGGGAAGGAACTGATGCAGCGACTGACGAGGCAGGGGCCAGTTGGGGGACCGATTGGTGTTTTTGCCTCTCAAATTGCTGCTTGAATTCAAGCTACCCGCATTTTTCTTTTCTGATGCTCCGGCTCATGTTGGGGAATGGATACTTTGGATTTTTGCGTGCACGTCGCTTCGTGCAGTGCAAATGAATTCATGGCTTGTTCGAGGACTTCTTTTCTCTTTTTGTTGTCTGTCTGAAAGCTTTTCCGGGGCAGGGCTTGTTCTGGCCTTTTTTGTTTTGGCTCGAGCGCTGCATGTTCACTCGGACCGACAAATCAGAATTAATTCAGTTGGGAAAGTACGGGAAGTACTTACTACCTGGGAAGATGCGAGGGCAGATTTTAAATGGAAACAATGTATTAATTTGAATGGAATTGATTTGCATGAAAGAAGGCGCCGCGCGGCATTACACTTTAAGAGCAAAATGCACGAGTCACGGATGATGAATAATGAATGACTCCAAGAATTAACAACTCTGAAGTCCTGACTCGGAAGCTTGCTTGATTTGAGAGACTTGCTGAAGGTTGCCTAGTACTACATACGTTCAATCTAGGCGTCGGCTAAAGACAAAAAAAAAGAAAAAAACTAGGCCTCACATTAAAAAATTCTAAAAAAAAAAAAACGGAAGGCTTATTTTTTTTTTTAGAATTTTACATAACTAAAGCACTTCAGCTGGGTCTTCAGAGGTCTGCAGAGGGCACCCATATAAAAAATAGAATGAGTTAAGATGCTTGTAAAATGTATTTTTAAAAAAACATGTGTATACACTAAAACCTACAGTCTGTTTCACTTCTTTTTGGGTTTTTTTTTCTCTTTAATACTGCTGTCTGCGGAGGTCTCTTGCTTCTCCTTCGTCTCTCTAGTCACCCCTACCCTCACTTTTCTGTGATGCTTTCCAAGCTCAAGCGCAGAGTCATTTTTTAATTCAGCTCTCTCATAGACACATGAAGAAAGGAAATGTCTAATGTCTTCCTCTTTCATCTCCTCCTCAATTTCTTTTTCAATTTTTTCAAAGTCGGGGTTTTTCAAATCTAACAACTCGACCTAATCAACTTGTTGCATCAAAACCAACGCTTGATCTCTGACGTTCCGCATCCTAGTGAAAGGAAAATACCAGTCCGGATCAACGGTGTGAAGAACCTCTGCCATCATGACAACCCCCTCCCTATAAGCTCTCAGCAGGTCCTGCTTGCTCTCCGTGATTTTAATGGAAGGGGTAGACCAGTGAGGCACATCTTGCTCTGAGCCCATTAGGAGCGTTTTCCATATCCGAAGATTATCCAACAAGTTTCTATCCAAAAAAAGTTTCTGTGCTCTCTGCATAAATCCCTCCTAACAATTGAATCAGAAGTGGTGTATGTGTCTTTCGACAGTATATGATAATCTTCGTAGCTAGCTTTGTAGTACTCTTCTCATCGTGAAGGGAGTTCGATCCAATATAAGACAGTGTTGTGTCAGGTCACATCATGTCTGCGTGATGATTATTGCTTTACTTCATATAGTTTGCTTCTTTATTTCCATCAATCATTCTAGTAATCATTCCACTAGAGTGACTAGACTAAACTGATATAAATTTAAAGTCTAGTTTAAAGTTTATTTTGATTTTGTTCTGAAATTCTAAAATTTTTTAAAAAAAAATGAGGTCCTTAATTTTTTTTTTCAAGAATTTTTTAGTGCAAGGCCTAGGGAAAAAAGTAAGCGATCAGAGGAGATCTTTTTTCTTTTCCTTTCTTTTTTATTTTTTTACCCTAAACAACACTTAACAACAGTTGTGCAACACCTAAACAACAGTTGTTTGACTGAAAAAGAAAAGAAAAAGAAAAAAAGTAAAGGATTTAATTTGGGCGATCGTTTTTTTTTTTTCCTTAGCCGACGCCTAGCGTTCAATCGATTATCAATTACCAATTATCAATATCTTAATAGAACCTCGTAGAATGATCCTTCAACTTATAAAATGAATCTCATCATCTGATTCGTTACTCATTTCAACAACTCGTTTCAATTCCTCATCCCCCCCCCCCCATGAATGTATGCTCTGGGTTGTCCTCAAAGCCTTACTAGTGGCTTGGGATTTGGCGTCGCTAAATCTAGGATTTAGCCCTCAATCATCATCATCATCATCATCATCAATTCAGAGTCGTTTGCTAGCTAGTTTGCTAGCTAGTATTCCATTTATATTATTTAAGTACCGGGTGTCACAATCATCATTATGCAACCAATACAGATTTTAGATAAAAAATGGTGTGGAATTCAAAGTTGTAAACAGGCGTAAAAAATGTGGACTCTCAAATTTTAACGTCCATACAATTTTTAAAATGAAACGTTCCTATATGATTAAATAATTGAAGTATACAAAGAGTTATAGAACTAAAAAGTTAGACCAATATTGTTAGAACTTCAAGTTAATTAAATTTTTGTATACAAGCTATAGACGTACGTAAGACGTACGTACGTTAGGACATACTTGTACGTAGTATAGGTTGTTTACTTTAAAACTACTTCTAGAACTACTTAGTGTACTCTCAGGCTCCTCAAACTTTTTTTTTTTAAACAAACTATATAAAACTTATAATAAAAGAGAATTAATTTTAATTAAAACTAGTTAGACTTAAAGAAGAGGAGTTCATACACTTAGGTATGTGTAACAATAATAATGTGTTTTCAAGGTTGTGTAAAGCTTAGATTTCTAGCTAGATTTCTTTAAAGATTTCTAAATTATGGGGACTGCAGCGACTGCTGAAACTTTTTAATTTCAAATTTTAACTTAAAAAAAGTTTTCAAACTTTAAACTCTGGGGACGGACTTCATAATACAATAATTATTTTAAAGTCTAGTTTCTAGTCTAGTTTAAAGTAACTTTACGGACTGGTTCAAAAAGTCTGGTTGACAAAGTACTTTACAAATCAGTGAGAGTGGATCTGACCTAATATCATGCAAGCTTACTAAAGCATAAACGGTGTGCTAGCCGCATCACAATTTTGATTACTATAAAGCCTCAAAGTTCGTAAGAGCACGGTGGTTCGGCCAAATTCTGCACAGGGCCTTCGTTCGGTACATGCATATACACACCTTCGTGCACCCACAGAGGATAACAACTGCGATGATCCAAAAAGTTGTGTTACATGCTTCATAAATGCCGTACGCAGCATGATGACGTTTTTTACCAAGCAACGCGAGTTAGAACTTCCTTAGGAAAGATTCTTGCCACCACTGCCCTGCAGCTGGCTGCTGAGCCAGGGAGCCACAAACCGACGAAGGGGTGGGAAAGGCAAGAAGGCTCACCACAAGAGGTGACGGTCAATCGAAAGTTGAAAAAGTCAAAGCGACGAACGACAGGATGCGACAGGCGTTGATGATGGCTGCCCATCTGAAGCAGCTCAAATTCTCCTATTCAAATTTACACGTCCAAACAATCCTGGGCTACTGAAACGGACAACAGCTCCACTTGCTTCACATTGGATACTTCCTTCCATTCTCAAATTTCGTTCATTCTTACTTGACAGTTAGTTGTCTTTAAAATATGAGATCCATCAAAATCGACTCTTCCAAAAGAGCTGAGGGGTCCAGAGGGTCTCCTCCCTTCTCTCGGCTCTCTCTGCCTTTCTGTTCAATGTTCAGACCTTCCATCTGAGATTGCCGTCTCTGCTTCTGACGATCCATGGCCTCTACCAATTTATGTATATCCCCTGCCGGGCTCTGAGGACCTCCCCTTCCTTCTACGGTCTTTGAACCCCCCACGAGGTCACCAGAAGTTCCAGATCTGGCGGGAAGGTCACCCAGGGAATTCAACCACCTCCTTCCTCGTGCTGACTCTGTCCCCGTTCCATTCGCTGTCTGTCCAAACGATTTGAAAGTTGAATCCCCCTGTGTTGCAAGATCGAGAGTGCTCATTCGAGGGGGGGGTCTCCCTCCCTCGTTCAATGTGGAGGAACTTCGATTCCTCAGATCGCGCTTCGAACTCTCCAGCTCCTCACTTGCTGCTGCATCGGTCTTCCCCTCATGATCCTTGTCGTCGTCCACTACTTCCCTGGTCTCCAACCGTCCGGCCATCAGGGCAGCTGTAGCCTCCAACAACTGCTCCATGTTTTTGTCCTCGTCGTCCGCTCTCCTCCCCAGCAGCCGCTGCAACTTCCTGGAAACTTCTGGCCCCCCCTTTTCGTTCCTGCTGTGGGGGGGGGACCCGGGCTGTGAGTTCAGGTCCCGGCCGTCTGTAGAGGACAGCAGCGCCTCCGCCGCCCTCTCCTTGATTGCGTTCATCAACCTCTCCTGGTCGCCCTCCTGAGAGGCGAACACGTTTCCGAATCGGGAGAGAAGACTCTCAACTGTCTGAGGGTCGACCTGAAAAGTTTTTGGAAAGAACGACCAATGAAAGCGTGCATGTGTTCGTGATGAGAGACAGAGGACAAGAAAAGACCGAAGAGGCACGATCATAAACTTGTGAGATTTCTATACATACGCAGAAACAAACAAAAAATGCACAGGGAAGAGGGAGCAAAAAGCAAAGAGAAACGGTACAGAAAGGGAAGATCCAATGAAGAAAGACAGAAACGCCAAAGCATATGTACGGTAGAGGAAGGCAAAATGTGCCATGCAACAGACCTGAAAAGCAGCGGGAGAAAGTTCAGTAGCCACTCGTTTCATCGACCCGCTGACGGGAGGATCAGCAGGTTCCTCTGGTACGGCTCCCTCTGTCGCCCCGAACGAGTCGCTCTCTTGGCCTGAGGCTTTCCTCGCGGATCTGCCCGTTAGTTGGTCTGACGATGAAATGGAGGTGTCCATAGAGGCTTTCCTCGCCTGCATTTTCTTTTCTGAGGGCTGTTTGGGAGAATCTGCGGGAACAGTGGATCTGTTGTGAGGGTGATGAGTTGCCCTTCGAACAGAAGGCAGCACGGAGACGGCAGACAATCCAGGAGACGGCAATTGCGGGAGAGAGGGAATGGAACCCCCCCTTATATTATTCTTGTTGTCATTGGGTTTGTCTTTCGTCGAATACGGCTTTGATACTAACAGTGGCAGCTCGGAACCCTTTCCCTTTTTACCGTCTTCCTTTTCCTCCTCTTTCGAGTGTGAACCCCTTCCTCCCTTTGGTTGAGCTTGTTGGCGTGCTGCCTCTGCTGCCTCAGCAGCCCTCTCGTTCTCTAAGTCCTTCTCTGCGGCTGCGGTGACTCTCTGGGTGATCAACCCGAGGTGGGTCCTCAGGTAAATGATCATCCAGAGGACCTTAGCGGAAGTGGGGGCAGCCTGCAACGAGGCCAGATCATGCCAAAAGGTCAGTGCCGGGTTTGTGTGAAAAAAAACTGCCAGAAGCTCTCTCTAAAAGAGACCACAAAGAAGAACACAAAGGCCCCCCCTGAAATCATAAAACCCTTCACATACAGAGAGGTCCAAACAAAAGACACCCCGAAGAACGATACACCCACGATCGAACCAACGCACCCTCTGGACGTCGTTCCCATGGAAGAGGAGGAAGTGGAAGAAGATCTTCACGGTCGTTTCCATGAATGAAGCAAGACCAAATCTCTGCAGTCAGGATAGAAAAAAGGAAGCACGGAAGTCAGAAAAACATGAGAGCTGGGCTCTTTTTCGAAGAGGTCGCATTAAAGAACCTCCACTCACACGTAGGAGTAAACCTCAAGCAGGTGAGGTGAGAAGAAAACCATTGGTCGCTTTCCTTCAAGTAAATCGACCGCTTTCCCGGCAGTCCCGTGCATTCATATATATGCATCACAAACTTCTCTCATTCTTCATGAGTTCCTCCATGGTGCCGCTCAGCGGTTCCCAAAAAAATCAGTAAAGTGACGTAAATGCACTTTCTTTCCAACTGGAACAGGAGCTGAGAGAGCTGAGAGAGCGTAGTGAGAAGAGACTAGAGTCGCTCGGATGGATGCAGACGGGAACTTAGAGGGGAAAGCAACCCATCGATCTGGCAGGCACCTAATTGGCGGTTTTTGCCTCTTTTTTTGATATCTATCCGAGTCCATACATAGTGCGGACACGTGCATTCAGTCCAAGCACTGACTGACCTTGGGTTGTGCTTCATGGTCAGCAATGTTCCGCGTTGGGAGAGTCACAGTGCCAGCATGCATACCTTCCTGCAGGGAACATGGGTAAATGTGCAACAGCTGGAGTGAGGCGGGCAAATGTTGACTGCAGAGGTTCCATAGAGTGCGACGAGAAAGACAAGAGAAACGGAAGAGTTCCTTCCTCTCCCATTAAGTTTGAAACTTCAAGGGTTTCTCCTGCGCATTTGTTCTTGACGGACTCGAGAAGCATCCGCCCTACGAAAGAAACCTATAGGTTGCAACGAGAGAAAACAGCTGCTTGGGGACTGAAATCTGCTTTCTTGCGTTGAATCTCAACAGGAAAGTGATTACTTTCATTTTTCTTTTCCAAACAGTTGAACGGGTTGTCGGGCTTACTGACCTGTACAGGAGGTTTGCCGTCTGTCTCGGGAAGAAGCTTTTGGGGAATTGGAGGAAAGAGGAAGGGGGGAGATCCCGCTCCTCCGTTCTTCATTTCTGGAGACATCGGTGTTGCCGATGCTCTTCTGACTGCCGTCAAATCTGCAGCCTGAAGATCTAAACCCTTCTCCTTCGGCTTTGCTTCCCTTGCAGCTATCGACTTGCGTGCCTCCTTGTCTTCGTTTGCTGGTCCCTTCTTCCCCTTTCCCTGTCGTGTGTAATCAATCAGGGAGGGCAGGTGGAGAGTCGGGTCGCTGTGGCGCTTTCTGCACAAGAAAAGAAAAAGAATGCACGGGTGAAGTAGTCAGCAGAGAAGATGTTCAAGTTGCAAATCAGCAAGCCAGTCAGTCAACGAATTTGCCAGCTAAAAAAACGGATGTATGCTCAGGTATCCTGCACCTACAGAATGCGCCGTCCCTTCAGCTGTCCTTCCGTCAGCCCGTCGGTCAGTCAACAAAACCACCCATTCACCAAGTCAAAGAAAATGCACGACCAGCCAGCTGATCGAACCATGCATCGAAGCAACCGACTGACTTTCTCTTCCCCAGTTGTTCCTCCATCCTCTCTTTCCTCATCGACACATGAGACCAGGCCCTGGAGGAGGCCCATAAAGTCTTCGCGTTGTTCAGAGAGATCAACGAAGGCACTACCTGGAAGTCAGACAGGAACTGCTTGTACATGCTGAAGGCCATGTGCCCCAGGACCATCCCGCCGTCCTGTGTCTGACCAGAAGCATCTCCTTCTGCGTCGGGGTGCACAAGAGAGGGCTGCCCCGACAGGCGTCTCCGTGCTGCCAGAGGCCGCGCCGCCACCAAAATATTCTCACGACGCCACCGATTGACCTGATAAACGAGGGGAAGCAAAGAAACAACGCAACAGTGCATGACTTTGTATCTTCTGTTTGACTGTCCACTCTCCATATAGATGGGTAAGCAGGCAGTCATATGAGCTTTTGAAGATGAGAATTTCTTTTGTCGCTCACTCTCCCCCCCAGTTCTGTCTGAGTTTGTGTCGGGATCCTTTGGAGTATGGACGCACACAATGACCATGCGGAGTGCTTTGCTTCTTTTATATTCCTTTGAGCTCTGCCTCGTCTCGATGAACGAACTCGCTTGTTGTTTTCACGATTTGAAGAAAGGCACAAAAGCGTCGTATCGTCTGAAGGCCCACGAAGAAAAGTCGAACGATTCATCCCGCGACCCACCCACCTATATCCTCCCCCGCGTACCTCCCTCCCTCCCTACCTACCTGCGAGTCTGCATAGAGGGAAAAGAGTCTGCGGAAGAGGTGCGCATGCAGACGGAGCAGGAGCAGCACCTCGGGCTCGACCAGGCAGAACTGCAGGAAGGGACCCCGCTGCCGGATTGTCCTCAGAGCCCCAATGCGCTGCGGGCGGGCGGGAGAGGGATAGAGGAAGTCGAAGGGAAAGGGGGGGGTGGAATGATGATGTTACAAAGAGATTGCATGGACCCGTCCTACCACACTCCTCGCACGAAATGGGTTCGAAGGGTTGGTACAAAGTGCAACACACACACACACACACACACACACACAGAGAGAGAGAGAGAGAGAGAGAGAGAGAACGGATTGGGCCCGGTGAGAAGCCAAAGAAAAAGTGAGAGATGACGAGGAGATTCGTACGGCTTCCAGAGATGCAATGCAGAGGTATCAAAAGAAAGACAGCACATCAAATTGACGACAAAACGCACCAATGGGTCCTCGATGTCGTCGTAGTTTCTTGAAAAAATTCCCTTCAGACCAACAGACATCTTGGCTCCCATTGCTGCCTCTTTTAAAGTTACCGGAACCACCACTTCGCTTTCCCCGTCTTCCCTTTCTTGCAACCTCAACCTTCTGTGGTGTACAAATACAGAGTCTCGAGAAGATTTGGGGGGAAGATTTGGGGAGTGTTCGTTGCCCTTCAGGTGTCGTGACAGTTCATTCTCTATGGCATCTGCTGCAATTGAAACTTTCCTCTTTCTCTCACCCTTTTTCTTCTTTTTCTTTTTCTTCTTCTTCGTATCTTTCAGTTCATCTAAGTCCGAGTCACTATCGTCCAATCGGGCAGGATGGACCGGAGGCTCCAAGATTTTTCCCTTCGCCTTCTTTAATCTTGCTGCCTCTTCCTGTTGCTGTTTTTGCTCTTCTGCCTTTTGGGTTTCTTCCCTCTCTATCCTCTTCCTGTCGTCCTCCTCCAACAATTGAAGCAGGGGAAAGATCAAGTGCCCGGCCCTCTTCAGGTTGAAGGAAAAGAAGTCAGACAGAGTCTGGGGAGGAATCAGGGAGGCTCGAAAGGTCAGCTCCTCAGCGAGGGTAGCGAAAACAGGGGCAGGTATTCCAGCAGCGTCCAAAAGAGCGCACTGCATGCAGCCAACGATCGAAGCAAAACGATCAGCAGAAGATTGAAAATGAGTCAGCTGGAAACAGATTTGAAATTTGGTCAAAATTCTGATTCACGAAAAAAGAAAGAAGGGCAACCGACCCGAGAGAGGCGTCCTGGCGAGGAATGGGGATTTCTGGGGGGGGGGG
>JAHBMJ010003482.1:0-10545 GCA_018398765.1 Chromera velia | reverse complement strand
AGCCCCCCCGCCAGTCGCGACATCTCCAGAGACACCCATCTGGGATGCCGACAGATTCACTCTCACCTCACTTGACACCCACCACGGACGCCCACACGGTGCAGGTCTCACAGACAACGCACCACCCAACTCCCACCCTCCCAGCTCACGACATTCTCCCACCACCACAACGCGTTGATTCTCTCGGTCCTCCGGGCAGTGCGCAACAAAGGCGATCACCCCCTTCATTGTGCCACTGAGCATATAGACAGGTAGACGGCTTCGATTTCAATCGACCGACACGAGTGATAGTCACAATAAGAGCACAGCCAGCTGCCCTCGTCGTCGACGGCGTCCCTCAACAGGAACCTGCAGAAAGCCGCAAACCAGAGCGGAAGACAATGTCATGCACTGCATGCACAGAAGTGCAAACTCAGAGACTTGAGAACTCAGACAAAATTTGACCTTCCCAAACGCGGCCTTCATTCCCTCTTATATGTTGTGAGAAGAGACTTAATTCACTCGCAGACACAACTCACACACATTGACTCACCCGATCAATTCAGGCGCCTCGATCAACCAATTCAATTCCACTGGAAGGACTGAAGACGCGTTGGCCTGATTGCTCGATCGATCAGCGATTGTTGCAAGGACGATCGTTGAATGACTTCTGTACAAAAGGACCTATGATGGGGATTCTCGGATGTCCTGCCTCTCTTTTGTCCGCTTTCTTCTTCTTCCCTTTTCCTCAATCACGGTGAAGGAGTCTAACAGGAGGTCTGTAGACCGCTGGCGACTCGCTGACGCATCCACTCCGTCCGAGTCCAACTGTCGCTGTCTCTTCAGCCTCTTTGCTTCTGGTTTGAAGTGATTCCTCAAGGCAGCGCTCACTCCTTCTTCAAGGATTGGGAGTAGAGTTTCTGCTGTGGCATCGGACGATCATACCGTCATATTGAATAGACCATCGGTCTGTCAGAGAAACTGTGACAGTATGACTGAGGAAAGTCGTGGAAAGATCGTGGAAAGATTTCAGAAAGGAGACGGCGACCCATCGGCGGCCCGGCCTGCACGCGCTTGAGATGCCTTTGCAGCATTTAATTTGCATCGCGTTCACTCATCAGTATCTCATCAGTGAGACTGTTGAAGTCAGAAGTTGTCACTCAGACTGACTATGAGTCTGACAGTACCTTCCTTTTTCTGGATCGATCTTAAGTGACATGAAGAGTCAGACGTGATTGCGAGAGGCGACAAAGACGGGGAAAGGTCCGAAAACGGCTTTTTGTGTCTTATGAGTTTTGTCTCCTTTAGCTGGCTGTCTTTGCCTACTGCCTGTCCTATTTCTCAGCGGCATTCGTCTTTGGTGGTTTCAAGTCCCCGAAGGTGCATTCCAGTCTATCAGTCCGTCTTTGTGTGTCTCTTGATCAGTTGATCCTTGTCTGTCTTCTGCTGTCGGTCGATCGACTGAACGGGAGAAGGTCAGCAAACCCGTCTACGCGTTGCCAATCACGCAGCGAAAGGATCGGGGCTTCTGATCGTCGCGTCGTCCCTGCTGTTTGAGGTCATCGGCTTCCTTTCTGGTCCTCCGACCTCTGATACCTTGCGTGTGTGCGTCTCTCTCGTGACACGCTCAAGTCCAATCAAACAGAATCAAGTCAGTTGAGGAGAATCAATGGAGACTGTTGTGTGAGCTTTCTTGCTCGAACCATGGGTCTTGTTGTCGTCGCTGGTAGACAAAAAGGTTGGTACGTTTTGTTCACTTGTTTGCTGGTTGTGTACTTGCAGACGTCACACAGGGGCCCACATTTGTGTTTCCCTTCGATCACGGATTCTCGATCATCCAGACGCCACGATGCTCGAGGCGGAGACGGGCTGTGTGCTTTTCGCTTGCTCTGGTGTGGAGCCTCGGGAGGGGCAGAGGTTGGTGGTGGTCGGGAGCAGCTCTGAGCTCGGAGCGGGGGATGCGAGTCGCGGTGTCCCCCTCCATCGAGTGAAGAACCCTGCCTTCGCAGGCGTGTGGATGTCCTTTCCTATTCTTCACAGCGCGCGCTCTCAGGTTCGATTTCAGCTTGCCCTTGTCGGACCAGGTGCCGCCACTGTCGGTACAGGTTCGTCCGCGTGCGGTGGTATGGCGTTACTTGATGGCGGGGGTCTTGTGGATGGTGGTCAGAACTCTTCCGCAGTCACCTCAGCCGTCTCATCAGCAGCTCCCACAGACGGTCGAAGTCAGGAGTGTTGTGGGTGCGCGTGGGAGCCTTTGGGGTGTGGGGCGCGGGAGGTGGAGGTGATTGGTGGCGGGTTTGCGTTGTTTGGGGGGCGTTGGGGAGATGGGCAGACACAGGTGACTCCGTTGAGATTGGAAGACATGGTGTTAGCACAGCAGCAACTCGAACAGGACACGTTCCCCTCTGTCTCCTCGGAGATGGACGGTGAGGGAGACAGGCAGGCGGAGAGGGGGGACATGAGTGAGGATGGAGGGTTCGGGGGTCCACCTGAGGGCGGCCTGTCGGTCAGAGAGTCTGACACGTCGCTCTCTGCTCCTGCAGTTGTCCTTTCGTCTTCTTCTCTCACTTGCGTTTCGTCCGGGAAAGAGGGTGGGGAGGGTAAACAGAGGGGACATGAAATGGATGTGCAGCCTGAAGGTGTGCTAACCCACCGCATAAGCACAGCAGACGGACGGCAGAGTGAGGGGGGTGGGAGAGTGTCCTTGAGGGAGAGCGGGAGGGCGACGGTTGATGACGTCGGAGTCTCACCTGCCTCTAAGAACATTCTGGTCGCGTCTGCTCAGTCTGACTGTTTGTATGCTTCCAGGGGCCATCCTGCGACCTCTGTGCCTGTGAATGATGGGGGGTGCATCACTGCAGAGGCGAGGGGATGAGGCGGTTGGGTTGAGAAGGGGGCATGAGAAATGCGGTGACGAGAAACCGCGATTTGAGAGAGAGAACGGGGCAGGTCTGTCAAGAGGGAGGATTGGAGAGACCATGGGTGGGATGCCGATGTGTGAGGGGATGTCTCATGATCAGTCCGCTTCTGCCAAAGCTTTCTCAGAGGCGCAGTTGGATTCCTCTGTGTGTGGGGGTCAGAGTCCGAAGCGCCGCCGTCTCTCTTGTTCTTCTTGTGCCGTCTCCGAATCTCACAAAGGCTGGACAGGGGGCGATAGGCCGTCAGAGCTTGAGGGAACGGAAGGGAGGTTGATGGGGGGGAGGGGAGCGTGTCAGACAGGGCGCGTGACCGCAGAGGCCATCAATCCGTTTTGTTCCTGTGACCGTGATCACGCAGACTGCACAGAGTATGCAGGTGCACAGAGAGGGTGTCACGCTGACCGAAAGCGCCCCTTCACCTCCAGCACCGACGCGCAGCAGCAGCATCAGATGGGTGGACAGCGTGACGGTGGCAGTGGGAGAAGAGAGGTCAACAGAACAGGGAAGGAGAGAGAGGGCACAGGAGAGGTCAAGAGAGACCGACACGGAAGGATCCTCTGTCCGCATGGCCGGCAGCGCTCCCGCTGTAAGGAGTGTGGAGGGAAGGGCATCTGTGAGCACGGTCGGCAGCGTCGGAGTTGCAAGGACTGCGGAGGGAAGAGCATCTGTGAGCACGGCAGAGAGCGCTACGTCTGCAAGAAGTGCGGAGGGAAGGGCATCTGCGAGCATGGTCGCATTCGCTCTCAATGCAAGGGGTGCGGTGGGAAGAAAATCTGTGAGCACGGCCGGCAGCGTTCGAAGTGCAAGGAATGTGGGGGGAAGGGCATCTGTGAACATGGGCGGCACCGATTTTTTTGCAAGGATTGCGGAGGGAAGAGCATTTGTGAGCACGGCCGGCACCGTCCGAGGTGCAAGGAGTGCCGAGGGGGAGGCATATGTGAGCACGGTCGTATTCGCTCTGTGTGCAAGGATTGCGGAGGGGGGAGCATCTGTGAGCACGGCAGAGAGCGCTCCTACTGCAAGGATTGCGGAGGGAAGGGCATTTGTGTTCACCAAAAGCGGCGCAGTGACTGCAAAGAGTGTAAGCAGGTCTCTTTCCTTCCTCATTGATGATTGTTTCCCCTTTTGTTCTTTGTTGTGTTTGGAGTTTGTGAGCACGGTCGCAAACGTTCTGAGTGCAAAGGGTGCGGGGGGCGGGGCATCTGCAAGCACGGTCGTATTCGCTCTCAGTGCAAGGATTGTGGAGGGAGTAGCATCTGCGAGCACGGTCGGCGACGCACTGAATGTAAAGATTGTGGAGGGGGGAGCATCTGTGAGCACTGCAGAAAGCGCTGCTACTGCAAGGATTGTGGAGGGAAGGGAATTTGTGTTCAGCAAAAGATACGGGGATTCTGCAAAGAATGCAAGCTGGTCTCGTGCCTTCCTCAGTGAGGGATTTTTTTCTTTCTTGTTTTTTGTCGCTTCTGTTGCTTGTCGGCTCTGTTTACCTCTTTTTGCTTGCATGATCGATCTCTTTTCCTCCAGACTGAAGGGGCGGTTGCTTGAATGCTGCGTATGCGCTTACACATGCAGAGCATGCTTTGCCTGACTGGCCCTTCAACCTCGTGACTCCGTTTGGTCGACGTTTTTCGTTTTCTCCTCTTCTTCCCTCTTCTCTTCTCTTCTCTTTTCTTTTCTCTTTGTGTCCTGTGTCTTTCTGGGTGAATTCATCCAGCGTCCAGCCTAGAAGGAGGACTGTCGTTGAACAATCTGTCGTTGTTTAGCGGAGGAAAACACCAGAGGGGGGCTCGATCAAATGGAGTTGGGGGGGTGGGCCCGTGTGCTTGCCCGGCTTTTAGTCCTCTATCTGCACAGTGCTTCCTGTTACTGCCACGGTCTGACTCAGCATGAATGCATGAAATGACTCCTCACACATTAACTGTAACTCAATGACTTTTTTCATGATATTAAAATTCATTCAAATGAATATCTAAACAAATGTTTTTTTTTTGCTTTAAATGATATATAATAATTTCTTGTGAATTCAACTTTTTTTATGCGTTATTTTCTACTTATTTCGCTAGTACCACTTACCACTTAAAAAAATGTGACTCGTTTTAGCAATTATCTAAGCAATATAGGCCTATGAATACCCATCTGTAGTCTTCAACCTTATTTAAGTTTATGAAGCTCAACACTTTTTCCTATAGATTTTTTTCTTTCATAAAACTATATTACTGTTTAATTTCAAAAAATCACAAAAATAGATAAAGAGAGTATCACATACTTCTCTAGGCTAATGCATATCGATAGTAGATCTATGCGCATACTAGCATCATTGCTGCATCAATGCTAACGCATAGCTAGATAGCTTTTCGCTAGGTTTTTTTGGTTTCGATATATACTGTCGTCAGTGTCGTGTCATATGCACATTCATTCAAACAACAAGCTAGGCGAATTGTACATAGAAAAACAAGTATTGGCAGGATGAAACCAGCTCTTCAGGTTGTTGATGGACATCTCTGCGAACGGCAAAACTTCGGCGGTTACTTCGCTTTTGCATTCCCCCGTCTCTCTTCCTTTCTCCTCCCATCAGCCCCTCCGGTCAGCTCTGCCCTCTTTCGTTCCCTCTTTCTGCTCAGGCAATCCACCCTTCCGCCCCTGTGCCCCCAAGTTTCCTCCAGTCTCACTCAAGCTCTCAGCCCTCACTCCGTGGCCCTCCTCTTTTGTTTTGTTTACGTGACGGTCTGGCGGCCTGGGAGGATCGACACTTTGCGCCCTTCGCCGGCCTCTGACACATCCCGTCCCCGCGCCTATTCGATCTCTGTGCAGTGTTCAATTGTAGGGGAGACGGGCAGAGAAGAGAGAAGGGGGGTAGAGTGGGACAGTCACAAACATAGAGAGGTAGGGAGGAAGGGACAAGGCACGACCGGAAAAGCGAAGAAGGGAGAGAGAAAAAATGAGTGAGAGGATCAATAGGTGAATGGCGTCGAATGGAGTAAAGGACCCGACAGATGGTCGGACAAACATGCACCCACCAGATCCTCATCAGTAGTTAGAAGGAACACGCACAGTTGGACGGAGAGATGAGAGGCAGATGCCTCTCTGCATGTATCGGCGCATACGTAGCATTCGGGCGCCTCAAACAGAGATCGAGTCTTCTAAACAAAAACGGGTCGATCCACGGCTGCACGCATTCAACTAACAAGAAGGAAAAAACGGGTGATCGAAGGGAGTGTACAGACCCCAAAAGAACAAAGGAGAAGAAGGAAGAAACCGATCAATGAAAAAGGGAAGAGACCTGCCTGCAATCTTGGCAGCTAGTATCGGCGGTCCTTTCGGTGAACACAGATGGTTGCCTTTCCCTCTGCAGTCCTTGCAGTAGTAGCGATCCCTACTGTGCTGGCACAATCCCCTCCCTCCACAATCCTTGCACACAGAGCGAACGCGACTGTGCACACAGATCCCCCGACCTTTACATTACAATCTTTGCACTTGCTCCGCTGTCTCCGTACCACCCCCCTAACTTCTTTCGGTCCTCACTCAATTGCTTTGCTCTCCCTCTGCGACCCCCCTTGTTGTCTGACGGTCTCGCTACCTCGATCGGACTGTTTTCGCTCTTTGCTGGGTGGTCTTTGAGAATGTCTCGCTCTGGTATGCACCGTTTCTTTTCCTCTTCTCTTCACAGTGTTCGGTTGAAGGGGAAACATGCAGAGGAGAGGGAAGAAGGGGGCCATAGTGGAAGGAACAATTACAAACACGAGGAGAAGGACTGATACAGAGAGAAAGAGGGGGGAAGAGGCAACGCAAGAAGAAGAGAAGTTAGAAAGGATGAGTGAGAGAATTCACAGATGAATGGCGTCGGATGGAGTGAAAGAAAGGATGGTCGGACGTGCATGCACCCATGCAAGCTCTCCCCACCAGATCCTCATCAGCAGCTGGAAGGAACACTCAAAGTCAGACAGAGAAGTGAGAGGCAAACGCCTTCTGCATGTGTCGGCGCATACGCACATTCGGGCGACGGTTCACAAAAAGCTCGGGTCGACCACCGGTCGCACGAAATCAAGTGAAAGGAAGAAAGCAGTGAAGGCAGTGAGTGTACAGGGAAGACACGGATCAATGAGGAAGGGAAGAGACCTGCTTGCACTCTTTGCAGCGGTCGCGCCTTTTTTGGTGCACGCAGATGCCCTTCCCTCCGCAGTCCTTGCAGTAGTGGCGCAGTCTGCCGTGCTCGCAGATGCTACTCCCTCCGCACTCCTTGCACTGGTGACGCTGCCGGCCGTGCTCACAGATGCTCCCCCCTCCACAGTCCTTACATTTGCTTCGCTCCCTCCCATGCTCGCAGATGCTCGCCCCTCCACACTCCTTGCACTGGCTACGCTGCCGGCCGTGCTCGCAGATGCTCTTCCCTCCACCCTCCTTGCACTGCGGACGCCACCGCCCATGTTCACAGATGCCCTTCCCTCCACAATCTTTGCATCGAGAGCGAATGCGGCCATGCTCGCAGATGCCCTTCCCTCCACACTCCTTGCAATAGTGACGCTGCCGCCCATGAGGACAGATTGCCCCCCCCCCACAATCCTTGCACTGCGGACGCTGCCGCCCATGTTCACAGATGCCCTTCCCTCCACAATCTTTGCATCGACAGCGCTGTCGGCCGTGCTCACAGATGCTCTTTCCTCCACACTCCTTGCACATGCTGCGAACCCGTCCATGCAAGCAGAGAATATTACCATGCCGGTCTCTCTTCACCTCTCCTCCCTCTCCCCCCCGACGACCATTCTCAGCAGACACGACCGCTCTCCCTCCAGCCACCGGATCCCCCCTCCCTCTGCAGGACTCTGAAGAGAGAGGGTCAGAGGATGGGAGAGAGGCACTCAGACAACGACGCTTCTCTTCCCGCACACAACCCCCCTCCCTCTCCAACTCACCCAATGCACCCCCACTTCTCTCACCGTCAAGGCCACACACCTCATCGCACTCGTCACCTCTCACATGAGTGAGAGCATCCTCTGACCTACGACGCTTCGAGGGAACTGCAAAGCCGTGTGGCCTCTCACACAGCCTCTCGTCTGACTGCCGATCACGGGTTCGATCACGCGTCTGCAGGTGGGTGGAGGTCGAAGGGTGAGAGGGGCGAAGGATCGGGTTGTCAGACTCACACTCGCCGTCAGAGGGACGGTTACAAATTCTCACTGACAGACTTCTGTTCTCGCCTTCACCCTTTCTCGCCTCACTATCAGACTGTCTGGAATGGACAGCGGTCTGTTGCCTGCAGAGGGAGACCCTTGACGTGTCCTGACTTTCTGAATCTGACTTTCTGACGGAGATGCTTGACATTCTGGGGGCTGTTTGGGTTGTCCCTGAGGACAACGGACACGTACTCACTGACGTGCTCGGTTGGTCAGACAGACCAGGATGCTCATTCTGTCTCTGCAAATGCTCTGCCTGCCTGTTCGTGAACAGAGGGAGCAAGGCAAGCTGCACGCTCTCAGGGACCCCCCATTCCACCGAGATTCCAACCAACTCCGTCTCCTGCCCCTCTCCTCCCACTCCTTCACTGACACAGATTGTATTCTCACCCCTCTCTCCCACCGAAGAGCACTCAGCAGCAGCAAGCCCCACAACCAGACGCACCACACAGAAGTCCCCACCCTTCAGCCCCTCAAGACACACCTCATGGGAATCTGGCAAATCGACAACGTCACAGTCGTTCGGAATCGCAACAAGTCGAAACTTCAATTCTGACACCTTCACTTCTCCCCCCCCCTCCCCCGCTGTCCCCCCGTCAGTCGCGACATCTCCTGAGACACCCATCTGGGATGCCGACAGATTCACTCTCACCTCACTTGACACCCACCACGGACGCCCACACGGTGCAGGTCTCAGAGACAACGCACCACCCAGCTCCCACCCTCCCAGCTCAGGACATTCTCCCACCACCACAACACGTTGATTCTCTTGGACCTCAGGGCAGTGAGCAACAAAGGCGATCAACCCCTTCATTGTGCCACGGTGTATATTGACAGGTAGACGGCTCCAATTTCAATCGATCGACACGAGTGACAGTCACAATGGGTACACAGCCAGCTGCCCTCGTCGTCAACGGCGTCCCTCAAGGGGAACCTGCAGAAAGCCGCAAATCAGAGCCGGAGACAATGTCATGCACTGCATGCACAGAAGTGCAAACTCAGAGACTTGAGAACTCAGACAAGCTTGGCACAAATTTGACCTTCCCAAACGCAGCAGCCTTCATCCCCTCTTATGTATATATTTTCAACAGAGACTTCACTCGCAGACGCAACTCAATCACATTGACTCACCCGATCAATTCAGGCGCCTCGATGAACCTATTCCATTCCACTGGAAGGACTGAAGACGCGTTGGCCCGATTGATCGACCAGCGATTGTTGCAAGGATGATCGTTGAATGACTTCTGTACAAAAGGACCTGTGATGGGGATTCTCGGATGTCCTGCCTCTCTTTCACCCGCTTTCTGCTTCTTCTTCCTTTTCCTCAATCACGGTGAGTGAGTCTAACAGGAGGTCTGTAGACCGCTGGCGACTCGCCGACGCTCCCACTCTGCCCGAGTCCAACTGTCGCGTTGTCTCTTCAGCTTCTTTGCTTCTGGTTCAAAGAGATTCCTCAAGGCAGCACTCACGCCTTCAAGGATTCGGAGTAGAGTTTCCGCTGTGGAATCGGACGATACCGTCACATCGAATGGACCATCGAATGGACCAGAGAAACTGTGACAGTGTGACTGAGGAAAGTCGTGGAAAGACCTCAGAAAGGAGACGGCGGCCCTGCATGCAAGCGCTTGAGATGCCTTTGCATCATTTTGCATCGCGTTCATGCATCGTTCATGCATGCACTCATCGTTCACTCATCGCTGCACGTTGAAGTCAGAAGTTGTCACTCATGCAGACTGACTGTGCATGAGTCTGACAGCACCGATTTTAAGTTACAAAAAGTGTCAGACGTGATCGCGAGAGAGAGGCGACAAAGACGGGGAAAGGTCTGAAAACGGCTTCTTGTGTCTTGTGAGTTTTGTCTCCTTTAGCTTGCTGTCTTTGCCTATACTGCCTGTCCTATTTCACAGCAGCATTCGACTTTAGCGGTTTCAAGTTCCCGATCAAGGTGCAGTGCAGTCTATCAGTCCGTCTTTGTGTGTCTCTTGACCTGTTGATCTTTGTCTGTCTTCTGCTGTCGGTCCATCGACTCCACGGGGGAAAGTCAGCAAAGCCGTCTACGCGTTGCCAATCACGCAGCAAAAGGGCTCGGGGCTTCTGATTGTCGCGTCGTCCCTGCTATTTGAGGTCATCGGCTTTCTTTCTGGTCCTCCGACCTCTGATACCCTGCGTGTGCGTCTCTCTCGTGACATGCTCAAGTCCACTCGAACATAATCAAGTCAGTTGAGGGGAATCAATATATATGAATCCATCGACACTGTTGTGTGAGCTTTCTTCCTCGAGCCATGGGTGTTGTTCTCCTCGCTGTTAGACAAAAAGGCTGGTACGTTTTGTTCACTTGTTTGCTGTTTGTGTACTTGCAGACGTCACACAGGGGCCCACATTTGTGTTTCCCTTCGATCACGGATTCTCGAACATCCAGACGCCACGATGCTCAAGGCGGAGACGGGTTGTGTGCTTTTCGCTTGCTCTGGTGTGGA
>JAHBMJ010003480.1:79698-90145 GCA_018398765.1 Chromera velia | reverse complement strand
GGCGTCGGGTGCCGCAAGTTCTTCCCAGACTTGGCCGTGTCCCAACTGCGGTCACATGAAGCACCTCGACCCTAAGAAGGGGTGCCCGGCTGCCAACGTTCGCTGCAGCTTCGAGGGCTGTGATATGGTTGGGCACTACATGAAGTGTTGCCCCAAGAACCCCAAGAGGAAGCAGCAGCAGGCCAAGGCCGCAGGTGAGTACATTCCTGTACAGAAGGGAACCATGTTCTAGCTCAGAGAGGATCGGGAGCGATCTTTCTCTGATGAGGATTTTTGAAAGGCCCCTGGGCCGCCCCCTCCCAGTCCCAGTCCAGCCGCTGGGGGGGGGCAGGGGTCTTGTCAAAGGCTGGAAGAGAGCGTTTTGTGAGCGCGACCTTGCGTAACGCGCAGCAGAGTGGGTGGTGTGAAGAGCCAGAGTGGGAGGATGTTTGTGTTTCTGTCCTAAAGACCCCTGTCGAGTGTTTCGTTGGCGTGGTGGGGGATGATGGGGAGTGCATTGCTAACTCCGGTTGCTCGTTAGGTCTTTTCACCCCTGCGTTCGAGAAGTTCGTTGTCTCTTCTGAAGACCGGTCAGTTGATTTTCGTCTCACCTCTGATGCTGCCCCCCTCTCTCTGAGAGGGTTCAAGACAGTCCACCTTCCGTTTGAGGATGAAGGGGGGAATGTACGCATCGTTCCGGAGGAAGGGTGTATTAATAAGTTGATCGGTCGTACGCTGTTGCCATGCGCGAAGAAGAAGTTGCACTTGAAGGGGGAGGATTCGTCTGATGATGATTCTGACTCTAGTTGGGTGCGTTTGCGGAACATTCATGGGAGATGGTTCCGAGCTCCCATTAATCAGACGGGCAGCGTTCCTATGCTCCGTCTTGCTCAGAACAAAGAGGCCATTGCGGCTTCTTGTGTTTGTCCCCCTGTTTCTACGTTTCCCCTGTCAGAGTCTGCTCTCTCTGGACAGTCTGATCTGTCAGAAGAGAACAAAGCGCATCTGCTCCACGTTCTGCACTCCCGTTTAGGGCATGCCACTGGGCAGCGCCTGGAGGCTACCTTGAAGGAGAAGGGGGTAGGTGTGCCGTATTCTGTTGGGGAGTGCTGAAAGGTACGAGACACGTACAAAACGTGTCGGGAAGTTAACTTCCGACGCAGAAAGTTGAAGCGTCGAGGTTCTGCTGCGGGGACGCGAAAGCATGTCTCCAAGCCGCGCGAGGAACCTCCAGTTGACGGAGGCGAAGAGGGGGAGCGAGAGTCCGAGGGTCCGGAGGGAAGCTTCAATGCTGATATCTACCACGATCTGAAGGACATGAAGAGGAAAGGCATCGGGGGGGTACGCTATGTGTCGATGATCGTTGATTTCCACACACGGCGCAAGTCCTTCTGGTGTTGTCGCTCCAAGGATCGCGCGCTGGCCCATCTGGTTGCTTGGACGCGCAGGTGGGAGAGGGCTGGGAAAGAGAAGCCGAAGATTGTCTATTCGGACAATGGAGGCGAGTTTATTTGCGAGCAGTATCGTTCTTTTTGTCAAAGAGAAGGCATTCACACTGAGTTTGGTCTGCCCCGCACTCCTGAAGTGCAGACGATAGTTGAAAGAGTGAATGACGAGTTCTTTTCTCTTTTGAACAAGCTGCTTTTGCAACGTTCTCTCCCTTTTTAGGCTTATGCCTTCATAAATGGACTTTTGCCCTCAAGTCGGACCTAGATATATATGATACTAGATACAATTCTTTGATAGAAGGGAAAACACTTAATTTAAGTGATTTTGGAAGTAAATTTTAATCTAGTTGTAGGTAATACAGCTTATTATGCCTGGTAAATTCATATATTAAAATCAAGTTCTGATTACAACTTCTGAACCAACGATAACGAGGTCTTAAATGTTTCTTCCCCAACGATAACATTATATAGATGTTTTGTTGTTAAAAATCGTATTTAAAAAATCGGAATAATCATTCATTTTTTAAAAAATTAATCTCATATACTTAATTTGTTAGTTAACTTGTTGATATTGTCTAGCACTAGCTTGTAACTCTAGATCAAACAGTCGAGTCTGAGTCAACAAACAGCTAGATAAAAAACTAGATGAAAAATTATGAATTTAATTATGAATAAAAAATTATGCAAAATTTGAAGTGCTACAAAAGAAGATATTGGAACGGTTTAATCAATCACGCAGTAAATCGATTATATTAATCAATATGTCGACCTAGATGTAGACCTATCTGTAGATATAAACGACGGTAAAAACAAAATGAAGGATCATAAGCTAGATTACAAAGTCACTAAGTGTCTTAACAACCTTAACTTAGAAGCATACAAAGAAACTCATATTAGAGAGGCCCAATTAACAGATTAACTTACAACGTTGCTCCTGCATCACTTTAATATGCTGTTTAAATATGTGAGCATATCGAAAGCATTCCCAGGCGCCATTGTTATCTCAATCTTACTTAAGGCTGTTCCTCCGATAAGCAGCAAAAAAATTAAGGAAGAACGAGAAGGGCAATCAACCATGGCTGCATGGCGACAGGAGAGAAACAAAAATCGGCAAACAGAACAAAGAAAGAAATCGGAAAAAAATAGAATGACGAAGAGAAAAAGAGCAGGATACAAGCAAAGTAAGGAGCGAATCAAAGAAAGGGTTGGGGGGGTTCCACTGGATGGGGAGACAGATGGATGGATGAATGTCATTGAAAGAATGGAAAGAAAGAAAGATAGATTAACAAGATAAGGAAGAAGAGAGGGGCCTTCTGAGACACACGGAGAGCCTGAGATAGAAAAAGATAGAAACAGAAAAGAGATAAAAGGGGCAAAGTAGGGACTTTTAGCATACGAAGCTGACGAGACAGAGAAGAGAAAGAAAAAAGACGGAGACGGCCGGAGAGTGAAAAGGGGGAAATGGTTCCTTTAAGAGCAAAGAGGGAAACGATCAGAGAGTGAGAGAAAGGAAAAAGGTGGAGAGTCGGATCAAAAGAAGGGTACGAAGGAAGGGTAAAAAAGGAAGTGATCCAGGGAGACAGACAGGCAGGGAGTAAGGCAGGGAGTAAGACAGAGAGGGAGGTAGAAAGGCAGTAAGACTAAGTAAGAGAGTAAGGAAGGCTAGTAAGGAAGGAAGGAATGAAAAAAGGAATAAAGGAAGCTGAAGGAGGGAAAGAGGAAGAAAGGAAGGAAGGGTGGCAGGGAGGAAGGGAAGAAGGCGGAAAAAGGGTGGAAGGGCAGACAGAAGGAAGGTTGGAAGGAAGGAAGGACGGAAGGAAGAAAGGAGAAGGGAAGGAAGGAAGGAAGGAAGGAAGGAAGGAATTAAGGCAAGAAAGAAGGAGAAAATAGCACAAAGGAGCGAGGAAGGAAGGGAGGGAACAAAGGAGGGATGGGACGAGAGAGGAAGGGTGATCCAGGAATGGTAGAAAGGTTAGAGGGCGTGGAAGGCTGATGGAAGGAAAAGAGAGAGGAAGGTCCGGAGGAAGGTAGGAAGAAAGCGGAAGAAAGGAAAGAAGAAAAGCGAAGGAGACTGCCCAGGAGCTACACGGCAACAAGCTCACGGGTGACAAAACAGAGACCCTTCCGGCCTACAGGCAACGAAGCAGTGTACACAGGATTGGCAAAAGTCCATACCAATATACCAATTCACCCGGTCCGTCCTTCTTCTGCCTCCTCGGCTTACCCGGCTTTTTTACGTCTTGCCAAGAACGTTTCCTGTCAGAAATGATCCAGCTAGGGCGGCCACACTTCTGGTGCCGGACAATATTCCTTTGCTGTTCGTGCGGCCAAATTATTGTCAGAGATCAGCCAAACTTTGACAATAATTCAGGACATCATTGTTGACCCGCTACCCCCGCCATGGAAAACTGGCTGCACAACACTTAAACAAGCAGAGAAGAACAGCGAAAACACAGAGGAGCCGGACCCCCCCAAAAATTATTGTCACAAAGTATTGCCAAGATCGGACCAATCCTGACAAAAATCTGCCCACCCCAGGGATGGAGTTGCACAGCATTGCACAGCTGCAGAAACTGAAGGAAACACTTCAAGCGGTAAGAGAAGGGTTTCTGAGAACACTGTTAGTCGAGTGATAAGCATAGTAAAGTTGAGAAAGGACCAGCAATACGCTGTTGGACCGTTCTGGAAGGCACACAGATGGAGAGCAGGTTGAAAGATGGTTGAAAGAAGGTTCGTGCATACAAAATTGCGTACAGCATGGATCGATGCAATTCAAAGTGTTTAAAAAAAAAAAAAATCGAGCCGGTTGGGGACGCGCGTAGACATGGGCCGGGATAGTAAGTACGATACGCCCAGCCTGCGGGACTGGGACCAGCCTCAACTATTCGGCTTTACTTGGAGCTCAAAATCGGCTTTTCATTGAGCCACAGTCGGGAGCATCCGCCAAAGAGTCTGCTTCCTCTTTTTTTGATGTACAAGCCACCTCCAGCATCAAAAACGGGCTTGTTTGAATGCCTATGAGTTGGGTTTTTCTTGGTTTCTTTGGACTTGTACTATCTTTTCAGTTGGTTACGTTTGGGGGGCCCGTTCGTCTGCATGTTCAGCAGTCATGCAGACTGAACCACCCTAAGGTAGCCCAGCTGGCTGTCCGATGCTGTTCCCTAAACTTCCTGTATGGAGGCTCCTGCATACCGAATTCCCTCTACGTTGACAGGTGTAAGGCCTCTCAAACCAGACATGACGATGCTCTTTGGATGACTGAATCAACTGTGGGAGAGCAACACAGTTAGTTGCACAACAGGTTTCAGTCTGGTCTGCATGGAGGTGGATGTCTGTGTCAGGACCTTCCTATCGGTCACAAAGCTAGACTTCCAGCTGATGGATTCGGGTCAACCGGGTCCGTGCAAGTGAGTATCATCTACTTGTCCATATCTGTTTGACGGAACGTCGGTGGCAGGAGTGCTGGATTGATCGAGACCCTCATGAAGGCTGCTGGAAAAAGAGCAAGGGCGTGATGCAGATTGGATCTTATAAGTCAGGCTACAAATGCGGAACCAGTAAGAGCTTTTGGAACTAAGCTTTCTGGTTTCAAACGGGCAGGGCAGGATGGATCCGAATGGTCAAAAGGCTTCAGGGTGTGTCAGGTTAGCGGATCTGCCTATGAGTGCTTATATATGCAGGCATATGGACGGTTGGTCTCACTTTGAGGACCTTAAGTCTGGAGGCCAGATTTATGACTGCAGCTAGAAGAGTTAAAAACTGGAGAATGCCCTAGCTTTGCCATAAAGAACAATCTTCTGAAGTGTTGGAGAAGCAACCAGTCTGACGCTGGATGCAGTTTTCCCTTTACAGGCTTTCTTAGACTGCTAAACAACCTGATGGGCTATCTATATTGTTTCCTCTCTTATCTAGCTAGCAGCAAGAATTCTAAGCTAAAAAAGATGTTTGTTATTGTAGAGATACCTAAGAAACTTAAAGTTATATAAAATAAGTGTTTGCTAATTATGCGTAGCTGCGCCGTAGCATAACAGTTTAGTTATGATAAATTTAAAAAACTTAATTACTATATTATTAATTAAGTTATATTAACCTATCAATGACACTTCATAAATAAAAAAAAATCGGATTTAAAGTATCATCCATAAAACTTGGAGCACGTACTTTATGTTTTTTTTTTTGTTTGGCTGATTAATTGGAGAGAGGGGATGCCATGTGTAGTATAGATATAGCGTAAAACGTGATATAACATTTCAGGTCCGACTTGAGGGCAAAAGTCCATTTAAGAAGGCACAAGCCTTTTTATGTCTGGCCTGTTTTTATCCCTGGTGTTGCAAATGCGTTGAATGAGGTCGTTCATGCTTCGACTGGCCGTTCACCAAACTGTTCTTTGTTTGGCAAGAGGTCGGGTGTCCCTCCTGTTGCTATGGGGGATGTTGTTCGCTTGACAAACCCTTCCCGCCGGCAGAATTTTGTTGCTGGTGGGCCCTTCGAAAAGAGCGAGCATGCTCTGTTCGGGGGGGTTATTAGCCTACAGTCTGTCTCTGTCTTGCTTCGGCAGGGGGGACAGTGGAGAGCTCTGCGTGTGCATTCGATGCATATTCAGTTGGAGTCGTGGCTGGGGGTCGAGCGAATTGACTTTGATGAAGACGGCAGGAGCGACGTAGTTGCGGAGAGGGAGAGTGATTCCGTTATTGGAAGAGGTTCGGTTTGGGTTGGTTGGGGGGAGGAGGACAATCGATCAGATGCGGAAGCTGAAATCGGGGGTAATCCTTCCGATGACGGCGTTGCAGAGCCAAGCGATCATCTTCCCCCGTCACCTGGTGACGTTCGTGCCCCACCCCTCCGAGGTGTTCTGGCTCATTGGTCGGGGGGTGCTCTGTTTCCTGGATAGGTTGTGAGGGAAGGGGTAAAGCAGACGTATGGCATTACTGCTGCTCGGTTGAGAAAGGGGGATGATGGTGTGTTCCATCCTGTTGAGCTTGAAAAGGTGAAACAGAAAGATATTGTGGAAAGATTTGAGATCTCTCGTGATGGTCGTCTTCCCTAGTCTGTTCTCAACAGACTAGCTAAGCAGGCCCTTCCGTCTCCTGATTCCTCAGACCCTCCTGTCCCTCCTGTCCCTGACAGTGAGATCCCTGTGGACGTCGATGTCGTTGCTGAGCAAGCCGCAGAGGAAGCTGCGACTACCGAGTTTGTTAGGTGGTCTGAGATGTCAAAGAGTCAGAGGGAGAGACATGTGAGGGAAAGAAGGAAGAAAAGGAGAGAGTTGAAGGAAGCCCACATTGCAAAAGCGTTTAACAGCTATTTAAAGATCGCATGTGCAGTAATGAAGGCTGAGAAGGCACGAAAGCCGTTGCAGAGAGAGAATGATGCGAAAGGTCACATCATTGCCACTGAAGAAGAGGTAGCTCAGGGCCTGTTCAAAGAGTCCGATCGGAAAGAGCTTGCTAGGTGGTGTTTGTGCTCTGTGTTTGATCTCTCCTCTCAGACGTTGTAGACTGAGCAGGGAGTGAAAGCCGTCTCTCTCCGTTGGGTTCAAACGTGGAAGCTGAAAGACGGAAAGCGAGTTGCTAAGTCCCGTCTTATGGTAAGGGGGTTTTAGGACTCGCATGATTAGGGAATGTTAGAGACTTACTCCGGTACAGCAGACCCTAGCCTCGCCAGAGTTGTGTTTCTGTGGGCAGTCTCTCGCGGACTGCAGGCCGTCAGGATGGATGTCTCGACGGCATTTCTCCAGGCCCCCATAAAGGACGCTGTGTGGCTGCGTCTCCCTTCCAACCTCCCTGTGGAGGTCTATCCAGGACTCCATGTGGGTGTGTTCATTCGCATCCAAAAGGCTGTGTACGGCCTGAAAGACGCTCCAAAGGTATACACCTCCTACTTCAAGAAGAAGGTGCGTTCATTGGGGTGGATTGAGATCTCGGAATCTATTCTGGTCAGAAAAAATCGGAAGGGAGAGCCTGTTGCGTTGCTTGTTATGCATGTCGACGATCTTTTTCTGTTTTCTCCTTCTGCCGATGAAGATGTCAAGGGAATTCAGGGGTTATTCGATAATGATAAGCCAGAAAAAATGGACAATGGAGAGTTACATCTGTACGTTGGCATGTCCATTCGTATGCGTCTAGGTGAGATACTACTCGATCAGTCGAGTTACATTCAAGGGATGTCTGAGGGTGTGAGTGAGAAAGCAAGAAAGCCGTTAACAGAGAAGGACCTTTTGCTGCCTGAGGAGAAGGATGTGGATCTGTCTCTGCAGGCTGAACAGCAGAAGAATGTTGGTTATTTGGGATGGGCGGTTAAGACCCAACCGTCTCTGTCCTTTCTCTTTTCTCACCTGTCTCGCTCGAACTCTCATCTGTCCCGTTCGTCTGTTCTTGCGACAGAGAAGGCTCTCTGGCATGCCAGAGAGACTGCTCGTCCACTGCGTCTCTCTTCTGTCTCTTCTATCCCCTGTCTGTTGGTTTGGAGGGATGCGAGTTATGAGTTAGCAAAGAAGGAAGGGAGGTTGGGAATCGAGATACAGTTGGTGGATGAAAGTGAGATCGCGAATCTTGAGAAGATAAACGAGGATAATACCGTGTTTTGGCTCAGCAAGAAGCTGGCAAGAAAGCTGGGGTCAACGACTTCAGCTGAGTTGCTTGCCATGCATGATGCAGTCAAGTCCTCTTGGTCGATCGCTCACTTAGTCAGAAAGTTGTGGGGAAAGATGCTTCCTGTTGTTGTTGTGACTGACTTACAGCCGTTGATGTTTCAGTTGAGTAGCAAGCAGTGTAAGAGCGAGCCTCGCATGCAGGGTGAGTTGGAGTATGTGTTGGAGAACCTTGCGGAGTTGGGGGCGAAGGTGAAGTGGGTTCAGTCAGGTTCCATGCGTGCAGACAGACAGACGAAGTTCCTTCATTGTAGTTGAGTGTTTCCGAGTTTCTTCTCTTTCAGTGTGTCTTCCCTACTCGCATTTGCAGTTCAGACAGGGGGTGATCTGTGAGAGAAAGTGCATGCGGAGCGGCATGTCGAGGCGCACTGGGCGGGCCGCGCGGACCTTTAGTGGGCCAAGGCCTGCATGCGTGCATCAAACTGAATGCGTCATTCTTTCAAATTATTCAGACTCGAATTGAGTGCATGCGCTAGCGATACTTAAGTCGGGCTTGAATGTGAGCTCCTGTGATTGAAGGAAACTGTGAGTGCGATCAGTCTGTCAGTGGTTGAAAGTGATAGGATGGCAGTTCAATTAGTCAGACACACACTGGTGCGCGGGCATGGGTCGTGCAGTTTCTCATATTGAAGCAGTGACGGAATCGCTGTCAATGCACTGCCGTCTCCAGTAAACATCTTGACTGTTGCTAGAAGATGGAGTTGAGAAGACTGAAGAACTTTGCTGGCTGGTAGGTTCAGACTTTCCTGTTTATTCTGTTCTGTTCAAGTCTATATACTTAGCCGTTCCCTAGCTAAGTATATAACGTACCGTCACAAAGAGAGGGTACTGTCTGCAGAATTGAACCGCGTTTCTTTTTTTCTCGCTCTTCTACCCACGTTTGGTCTCTTTGTCATTCCTTATCTTTTGACACATTGCCGTGCTCGCTCTCTGATCTTTTTCTTTTCTGTCGCTGTGAGCGTTGCTTTTTTCCTGCCCCGTCAGGAGTAAGAGGATCTTTTGTAATAGCAGGCTGGAGAGACGCCTAAAGTTTTCCCTAGTTCTCCATACTCTTGCATGTCCTCAGACACACCCGAGCAAGCAAACGTCTCCGACATGCAGTTGGCATCCCTATGAGAGAATAGACACATGCACGGCATTGGAAGTAATGGCGGTGTGTGAGTCGGCAATGCGATTTGTTTAGTAAGGGAAGCTGTTCTGAAAACGATAGGACAGCATACAGTCCTCTTTCCTTTTTTTCTCAGTCGTTTTTCCTCACGGCAGCACAATGTCACTTTCTCAGCGGTCTTACTGGAGGTGTACTCTCCCCTCCGCAACTGAGACTGTGGCTGTTATTCTTCGACCAGCTCCCAGCCGTTCAAGAAGTGGGCCTCCGAGTTGGAAGACCGACTGCTCAATTCCCCCAACTCATTTGGGTCCTCATCAGGGAATACTAGTGGATCCGATGCGGAACAAACGGGGAAGGGAAGTCAACCCCTCCAAAGAAACAAAAAACAAACACCCAGTCGGCTGGACGATGAGCCAACTAAATAAACAACCATTCGGCTGGACGATGAGCTAACCAAACAAACAACCATTCGGCTGGACGATAAGCCAACCAAATAAACAACCATTCGGCTGGACGATGAGCTAACTGAACAAACAACCATTTGGCTGGACGATGAGCCAACCAAACAAACAACCATTCGGCTGGATGATGAGCCAACCAAAGAAACAAACGGGCTGAGTCAATCCAACCGTGGAACCTTTAAACAACCGGAGAGCAAATAGACAAACCCGGACAGCGCTTTCATGTATCACGACGAGAACGAGTTTGTCTCTTGCCAGGTCAACAACACACAACTGAATGACGTCCTCTGTCTGCCCTCCCTCTCTTTTTGCTGACTTCCCTTTCAATCCTGACGGATTTCTTTCCGTTTCTCCCCTTCCCCTCCCCCTTCCCTGGTTTGCAAAAGTTCATAGGTCGTCCGAATCTGATTCAGGGTCACTCTACATGCATCAACAAACACGTTTCCCTGATGCGTGCTAACTAAGATTTCTACACGGTCTCAGTGAACGATGTGCACTTCTTGCAACGGGATCAAACAGCGCCCACTATGTCGGAATGAAAAACAATGTTCGGCCGTCAAGCTTGGTTGACCTGACTTTCAAATTTCACATTCCTTTCTTGTCAGTGAACGAGTGCTCACTCGATCGATTGATCGATCAAGCACCCGGGCCCTTTTGCTCGAAGCACGCATGCAGAAAGTATCAGTCCTCCCTTTACCAGATTCTCGGGCTCCATGAATGGTTTGTGCGTACCCTATATTAGTCAACCACACCTGTTTAGTAGAACGGTCCGTTCGTATACTGCTTCTCTCTCTCTTCTCCC
>JAHBMJ010003480.1:70000-79410 GCA_018398765.1 Chromera velia | reverse complement strand
CCCCCCCTATTCCCCTCCAACTGCACCCAACAGACTGAGCCAGTAATTTCCACCCTCGATCATGACAACCTGGTTGCACCGCCCATGGACTTTCTTCTCTCCTCCTTGCACGAACACCAGAAGGAAGGGGCACAAAGATGATAAGAAAAGAGAAAAGGGGAGTTACGAGCGAGTGCATTTGCACACTTAGCTCAAAAACTGAGAAGAGAGGAAAAAAAAAGAACCCAGGGGGAAGCGTAGTCAAAAATCACAAAAAGTTATGCACAAAAGATCAGGAAAGAAGGCGAGTGGAGTATTAAGAAGGAAAATCTTAATGGAGGTATCTGGACTGACTTGATGTGTAGATGTGGTCACCGAATGAGACAAGAATTCATTGCCTTAGACCATGTAGCAGACCACTCATTCACCAGCCATGGGAAGAAATTGTCTCCCGACACTGGAGAGACGGTGCTTCGAGAAGAGGAACGAGATGAAGTTCGGGCTTCTTTGTTCTCTTTTCTGTACCTCCTTTGGGCTGCGTCTTTGGCATAGACAGGTGCCGCGACGGGCGGAGTCTTAAGACATTTTGTGCGAGGCACATTCCCGAGTAGGTCTTCCCCTTTTCGGTGGTTCTGACGGTACTTCTCCCATTCAGGCGCCAGTTTGTGGGAACCTGGCGCGTAAAAATATTTACTGATGTCCTCCAACAAAACTGGCTCTACGTTCTTGAGTTCCAACGGCATGTCGGGATCGCCGTCAATCTCTAAAATTGCCCACGAGTCAGGGAGATGGTTGCAGGGGTTTGGAAGACGGAGTGTTGGTGGTGGTGTGCGAGTTGGCAATATAATTTCTTGAGCACAGGGAGGTGCTCTGAAAACGATAGGGAGGCATCTTGTCTATGATGTCTCCAGTCTCCCTCCTTTATTTCCCAGCCGCCTTTCCTCACGGTAGGACAATATCATTTTCTCAGGGGTCAGAGTGGGGGTGCGCTCTCCCCTCCGCAACTGAGACTGCGGCTGCTCTTCCCCGACTAGCTCCAAGCCGTCTGAGAAGTCGGCGTCCGAGGCAGAAGACCGACTGCTCAATTCCCCCAACTCATGTAGGTCCTCATCAGAGAGTAATGGTGCGGCAGTTTCTCTCGACCCCACATGGAACAATCTTCTTAAGAGTGATCTTTTTTCTTTGAAATTCTCTTCCTCTTCATCGGCCAACTTATTCGTCCGAAGCCTCCATCTTTGAGCATACTTCATCATCTTTCGCTCCTCTACTACTGCTAGAGCTGTTCCCTCTCTTGAGAGAAGAATTC
Organism: Chromera velia; assembly: GCA_018398765.1. NCBI lineage: Eukaryota > Chromeraceae > Chromera > Chromera velia. Next base: position 78,125 of record JAHBMJ010003480.1, on the reverse strand, counting down.
GATGTGCACGCACAGAATAGTTCGGTATGGGGATTGCCTTTGTTTTATGTTTTGACTCTTCCTTTGTTTTGAAGAGGTCGCAAAAGAATGAGGCAACAGCCTATCCCGACTCTTCCAAAACAATACCCGTCTTACGCAACAGGCCCGCTCATTTTTTTTCCTCCCGTTTCTGCCATGACCTGAAAGAGGTTACGAGCTCGTGCACGGCTTTGAAAAAACCCTTTCTGTGCTTCCTCCATGAATGATGCAGCACCAGGACGCGACCCGACTTAAGAACCACGTAGAAGGGTTCACAGCGCAACATCCTGTATCCGGTTGTACGGAAAATCGAGTCGGGAATGTTCGAGTTGGGAGCCCACGAGTTTCCAATTTCTGCAATGTCTGTGAAAGGTATTTTGATCAAACAACCCGCCGCTCGGGCTTTTTCTTCTGTTAAGTGCAAGCTACCATGCGGCACGTAGAGAATCAGCTTATCAGAAGAAGTAAAGAAGGTCAGACATTCCCAGAAAACAGTGAAACTGCTTGCAAAGGACGGTCTTGGAGTTGGAAGCAAAACGTTACTTCCCACGCAGAAACCGTGATATCTAAAGCGCCAACCCAAAGTTTTTGTGGTCATTGCTACTTTGAACTTCGAGAATCAAACTTCAGAGAACGTCAGTTTGCACTGATTGCGAACCAGTGGACAACAGCTAGGGCTGAATCTGCGGGCCGTAGAAAGTTGAATCTCTCACGTTGATGCCAGCGGTTTGCAGAAACCGACCAAAAGGTGTACAGTGACACTTCAGAAGAAAGAACTACAGGAACTGAAGGAAACACTTCAAGCGGTAAGAGAAGGGTTTCAGAGAACACTGCTAGTCGAGTGATAAGCACATCGTATCTGTTTGACAGAACGTCGGTGGCAGGAGTGCTGGATTGATCGAGACCCTCACGAAGGCTGCTGAAAAAAGAGCAAGGGCATAATGCAAATTAGATCTTAGAAGTTAGACTAAGATGCAAAACCAGTAAGAGCTTTTGGAACTAAGCTTTCTGGTCTCAAACGGGCAGGGCAGGATGGATCTGAATAGTCAAAAGGCTTCAAGGTGTGTCAGGTTAGCGGATCTGCCTATGAGTGCTTATATATCATATATGAAGGCATATGGACGGTCGGTCTCACTTTGAGGACCTCAAGTCTGGAGGCGAGATTTATGACTGCAGTTAGAAGAGTTAAAAACTGGAGAATGCCCTAGCTTTGCCACAAGGAGCAATCTTCTGAAGTGTTGGAGAGGCAACCAGTCTGACGCTGGATGCAGTTTTCCCTTTACAGGCTTTCTTAGACTGCTAAGCAACCTGATGGGCTATCTATGTTGTTTCCTCTCTAAGACTTATCTAGCTAACAGTAAGCATTCTAAGCTGAAAAAGATGTTTGTTATTGTAGAGACACCTAAAAAACTTAAAGTTATATAAAATAAGTGTTTGCTAATTATGTGTAGCATAACAGTTTGGTTATCATAAATTTAAAAAACTTAATTACTATATTATTAATTAAGTTGTATTAACCTGTCAATGACATTTCAAAAATAAAAAAAAATCGGATTTAAAGTACCATTCATGAAACTTAGAGCATGTACTTTATGTTTTTTTTTTTTGGCTGATTAATTGGAGAGAAGGAATGATGTATGCAGTATAAATATAGCATAAAACGTGATGTAATATTTCAGGTCCGACTTGAGGGCAAAGGTCCATTCAAGAAGGCACAAGCTTTTATGCAAAAGGGATAATTAAGAAGCCAATGTGTGTCCGCTCAGAATCGTTCAGATTCGCTCTTCCAATTCGGGTCCAAGGAATTAACGTGTGACGTCGCGTGTTGCATGGCAACTAGCCTGGCCTATCAAAAAAGTGAGTCGGTCAAGATCACTAGCCAGGCCCGTGAAATATCCTTGGCCCGTCAAAATAGCGTGGCCCGTCAAAATAGCCTGGCTCATCAAAAATCCCTGGCCCGTCAAACATTTATGCCAATTTTATGGCCCATCAAATGTCCCCAGCCGGATATATAATTTCAATTCCAAGGCACTCACCCTTTTCGCGGGCATGCGCAATTAAGGCACTCACCCGTATATAGCGTTTGGTTAATTTTTTGCTTACGGGACCATTTTTGGCGGTGGCTTTCCGGGGCCCCCGCGCCCCCCCGTGCGTGTGTCTAAAAAAACGCATGCAGGCGCGTATGGCTAAAAAAAAAAGGCTGACTGGGTTAAGTATAGTAGATAGGGTGCATGCAAGTGCAACTAAGGACTAAGTTAATTATAAGTTGTCTTATCGCCTCTCCAGGTATGTATTAGTCCAGTATGCATAGGTTCGGTTCGTATTTCCGTCAATCCTAGTTGCTCTGCATAGACACCCCGCATGGTCCCTATGCCTGCCCTTAGAACTGCCATAAAAATTTCTTCCTACGAGATGTGCTGAGGTCTCTGCATGCCTAGGGCCTCGCACTCTTAATCACTTCCTGCCTTGATCTATCAATTCGATATGAAGGTGGGATACAAAAATAGAGACTGATCAACACTTCCTCCACTGATCTCCCCTTCTCCTGCTCTTCGTTTCCTTTTCTGTTCCTTATGACGATACTGAATATTTCAAAAAATTCTTTTCTCTTCAACAGTGTTACTCCTTTCTTCCCTCTTCATGCAATGGGTCTCTTCAACCTTATAATTTTTTCACTACAAAATTTAATTGTGTTCAACTCTTTCTTGATCTCCTTATTTCTTCCTTCCTTCAGTAGTTCTTTCCCCCCCTCTCCCTCTTCTTTCTTCACTCTCCTTCGTTTGACAATGTTCGGTCAGCCAGTCCAACATATGCCGAGTACTCCTTCCTCAGCAACATTTCAGTGACTTTGAAGCCGCGGGCCCCACGGCTTGCTTGTACTGATGCAAGTACTGTAGAAGAAGCTGCTCTCTGAACTGTGATTGAAATCGTTTTCCACCACTGATCTGCCACTCTTTGTCTTACCGCCTGGTCTACATCCTCTCCCAACCTCTCTACACTAGAACTATAGTATGATACAATTCAAATTATGATACAATACCTTATACACTACCTAAGGGGACAAGATTAATGTATATCATATCCAGGAAGCATATCTTTAACACAATCATCATGGGCTTGTGGCACCCTTAGGCTAGTAAAAGTATTCTAATATCAGACTAAAAGATAACTTCCTATTTATATATAGCTCTGTCGTTTTGCTTTCTATATCAAATCTGTAAAATTGAAAAAATGGTAGTCTAGGAGCGCTCTAGGAATTAAAAAAAAATTTTAGGACTTCAAACTAAATTTTTGACCTAATGTGCTGTAGGACCCAACTAGTTAGTATAAGTCTTCATTCAGTCTACTTGGTCAGCTTGGACCAACACCGCCCCTTTTTTCTGACAAACTCAAATCTTCGTTTTTTTTTAAAAAAATATGTATTAATTGTCTTGTAGTACCAGTAACACAAATAATTATATCACAATAGGTGTGATAAAATAGTTAGAGTGAGTTAGGTGTGATGAAATTGTCAGGCAAAAATTGAAGTGATCCTAGACTTTTAAAGTGACTTGAAGTCTAGCTTGAAATCTTCAGAGTCATTGAAGATCAGACTATTCTTCTATATTCACTCACTTACTCAGTTACTTGATCATTCACCCACTTATCTCATTCACTGCTAGAACTCACTCACTCATTTCACTCTAGCATTTCACTCACCCACTCACTCTAGCACTCACCTCACTCACTCACTCACTCACTCACCTCTAGCAATCACCTGACTCACCCACCCATTCACTCACCTAGTCTCTCACTCATCCCACTCAGTTATATATTCACCTAGATATTCACTCACTGTCATCTCATACCCTTCTTTCATACTGTATACCTCCAGTAAAGGCACGTTGCTTGTGTTTTCACCCTTTCCAGCATGAGGTCTTGTTCGGCAATGTGGTAGAGCAGATGAAGCAAATCATTTCGGAGGCTTTCTTTGGGGTTTTTATATAATGCATCCTCCACCATCTAGTTGGGGAGCGCTGCGAGTGCGTCTAGAATTTTTTTGTCAGCTGAGCAAGTCGAACGTCCCTCTGTGCATCTATTCGATCCCTGTCTTAGCCAATCATCTTGATGGGCCCATCGATGCAGAGACAGCCAACCACAAAGTTTACCACTTGCTCGTTAACAAGCTCCTGCTTCCTTGCTTCAGTTGCTATCTCAACTCTCTTCAAGAAGTCCAGCGCTTCTGTACTATCTATCTTCTTCTTTATGCCCTTCATAGCGTATCCCGCCCACTCTCTGTCGCATTTCACTGTGTGAGTCTTCCAGTAAACCTTTTAATATGCAATGCTGCAATAAGTTGCAACTTTGCACTGGGTGTACCTCTTTCCCGCACTGCTGTTTTAGCATTGCCAGCATTGCAGGGTAGCCGGCGCTGTAGAAGTGTTAATTGCGAGATGCAAAGGTCAGTTCCGCTGTCAAAGAAGACACGCTAGAAGACGTGAGGCTTAAAAGTTTATATTGCTGAAATTGTTAGGACATGCACTATTGTGCGCAGAAGCTAGGATGTAAGGTCACCAGTGAGGCTGATGAGCTAGGAACGGATCTTATATTGCCTGTTTCTCCCAAAAGACTTCTTAACTCTGAGCAATCTGAGTTCAACTTGAACTTTAAGTTAAAGGAACGATCCGTCACGATCGGTTATGATAATCGCCATTAGCAATGGACAAGGCAGAGACGTGCTAAGGTATGAAAAGCCCATAGCTGATTGATTGACTGATTTTCACTAATTTTTTAGCTTGAAAAAATATGTAGGGTTTATATAATATACGTACGTACTGCTTACTGAGCCTTACTTTACTTACCACTACCAGTATATATTAAATTTATGACATTATTTATCCGAGCGGCCTTCATACTAGCTATCATAGTATTTCATTACAATGTCGTCCATATATATACATAGTTTTTTTCTACTAAAAAGCACTAGAAAAATCAAAGTCTTGTTGTCACTCCGAGTCTAATCCTGCACATCTCATTCAAAGCTTGGCCCTTTCTTTTTCTCCTAGCCTAAATTCCTTTCCGTTTTGCAACTTAAAGCTAGACTTAAAGATCTAAATCATCTAATTAATATAAAATTCTGTCACTCAACAACCGAGTTATACAGTATACTAGCAGCTAGCCTGCGCGTCACGGTGTCTCAAATGCAGATCTCTAAACAGTTTCCCTTATAACGGATGACGAAACGGTTCTACAATAACGTCTACGTGTTCTACGCAATCCTTTCTTCTCGGTATGCATTTCAAGTTAATTCATTGATCATCAAGCAGCTACATCACCTTCGCCCCTTTTCTCTTCAAAGTTGCCACCACCACGGACATGCAACTGTGCATACATGCATGCATGTAATCCAAGGTTGAAGCGACTGCCGCTCACATACACCTCATCACAGTCAACGTCCTCACTAAAGTCACTTAATTCGCAGGCATTTATTGCAGACCGGGAAAAAGAAAAGCAAGTAATAGAACGCAACATTAATTCTTCCTTTGTCGGGTCAGACGGCATTTCTTCGATTTAAAATTCAAGTTCTTCGTTCAATTCTTCCCCCCCCCCCCTTCGTTTCTCTTCTCCCTTTGTCTCGTACTCATTAAATGGATCCACTGAAACACGCATGCAGGAAACTTCAGCAACAGCTGCTCTCTTTTCCACACTACTCTGAACAACGAAGCCATTCAAGTTCCGGTCCCCTTCTTCATTTCCCGCACCTGCCTGCCAAAGAACCATTCGCCAACTATAATCAATCTTTTTGCTGTTCCTTGACTGACCCCGCGTTTCGGAAAGGAACACAAGAAGAGCAAATTTAAACTCCTTCTTTCCTTTTCTGCCCATCACTTTGGAAGGAAAGCGTTCGAGAAGAGTGCGGAGGGCTCTGGCACACTCTCGGGGGACAGGTGCTTTCCCTCTCTGTCCGTGAGCACTCTGTGGGCCTGCAGGAAGGCGAGGAACGCAGCCCACCGATCCTCTGCCATCACCCCCCACTTGCCTTCTGGGACCGTTTCTGTTCCCTTCTCTGTCAGAAAACACCCCTGCAATCTCTTCATGGACTCTTCGAGAAACGATAAATCCGAACAAGACGCGTGCCCAGACTCTATCTGCAGAATTTTCGCACTTTCCATCGGCTCTTTCTCGGCATACTCGAATCCCCTGCTCACTGCATCCATGAACGCCTTCACGGCCTCAGACCGCTGACTGAGCATCTCCGGATGCGCTACAAGCACGGGCGCGTACCCGTAGGGCACCCCGAAGTCCTCCAACGAAAATTCCCTCACAGGAGCTCCGTTACGCTTCGCCATCACCCCCTCCCAGTGGGAGAAGATCCATGAAGCATCGGCCCCAGAGGCAGCAAGGGAGGCCTCGACTACAGACGAATACTGCATCGCAGCCTCGTCCCCGTATCCGTGGAATTTCAGGGGAACCTCCTCAACATCTCCCTTGCCCCCATCGTTGATCACCATCTGGCGCACAATCGCCATCTCAAATCTGCCTACGTAGGATGCGTATTTTCTCCCATCGAGCTGTTTGGGTCTTTCAATACCCGACTTCTCTGTCACGCAGATGGACGAGGTGCTCTTCTGAAGAAGGGCAGCCACTGCCACCAAACGAGGTTTGTCGGGTTCACTCGTGTGGAAGGAGATGGCGGACTCGGAAGGCGTCACTGCAAACTCTGCAAAACCTGCTGGTACTTTTCGTGCAGGTGTTAGCTCGGCCCCCTGCACATCTTTTTGATCGGGCAGCACGAACTGCACGTCGAGCCCGGCGTCCTTGAACCAGCCCTTGTGCTTGGCAATGAAGAACCCGATATGGTTCGTGTTCGGGGTCCAGTCAAGGGCCACCCGGATGACTGCTGGAGGACCAGAAGACATGAGTGCAATGAGAAGAAAGAACTGGAAGGCTGTACTGAAATTCTACGTACAGGGGACGCTAATGATGCCTCTTCGGAAACTCTTTCACGGACCAAGGCAAAGATCTCATGCAAGGAGACGCCGTCTCCGTCTCAGCTCAGAGAAGTAGAAGGGTGTACTAACAGAATTAACGCTGCCAGCTTTCATCTGAGTTCGGAGTTGTGTGAACGAATTTTCTTGGTCTAACACGCTTCGTTCTTCAGCATCTTTTCGATGGAACCGAGGCGATATTACATGTTTTCTTTTGAGAGTCTGAGTCACTGATCATGCAGTCTTCCATGCACACGTCGGATTAAGCATGCATGCACCCCGATTTGCTATGATTTGCTGACCGAGCTAATTTTCTCCGGGGCCGCGCGTTCGTGCATCGCGATTACGGTGGCGAAGCATGCAATAGCATGCATGGCGAAGCCAAAAAGCTCTTCTTTCTCGGCGTTCTCCTTTTGATTCCTTTTGTCGACCCTCAATTGATTGATCTCGCCGGCTTGTGAGAAGCTAGAATTATTAAATATATACTGCAGAGCGGCAGAACGTTCCCTTGCAGTCCATCGAAGTCTTTCTTTTTGCATGGCTTGCTGGTACGCTCGGTTCGATCGCTTTGTTTTCCTTGGCACCAATATCAAAAGCCGCTTTGAAGGTCGAAGATCAGGTGGTTGAACCTGTCAGAATTCTCCCACTTCCAATTTTCTCGAGGCTTGATTTTGTTTGTTCTGACATTTAGGTCTTTTGTCCTTTGTTCCCTCCGCATAGTTTCCTTAGATGAGTCTGGAGGACCTGGAACAGTTCGCCTTTCAAGGAGGGGATGAGAATCGTGTTCCCTCCCCTCCCGCCGTCTCCGATCCTCAGGGGCAAAAACGGGAGCATGAGTCCGAGGGGGAGGAAAAGCCTCCTCCTCCTGTAGTGCTAAAATCCCCAGACCCACCCAAACTCGCAGCTCCCATGCACCCTCCAAGTACAGAGCCCTTGATGCAGAAACCCAGAAAGCGCATCAAAGTGCTCCAAGAAGACTCGGACGAAGACGACGGCATCCAGATCATCACCACAAACAACGCAGCGGCAGCAGCAGCAGGATCGAGTGCTTCTTCTTCAAGTGCGACCGCGACTGTTCGCAAAGGCTCTCGCATAGTGGATGTAGACGAGGAGGACGGTCTGATGGAAGACGCCTTCAC
>JAHBMJ010003480.1:0-65000 GCA_018398765.1 Chromera velia | reverse complement strand
ACCGAACGAACGCGTGAACAGGTCCTCTCCGACCTCCCGAAGAAGATCAACATCGTCGAAAGGTGCGAGATGAGGGGACTCCAGAGACGGCTCTACCAGAAGGAGGTGGGTGCGTGGGTCTGTTTCTCTTTCATGTGTGTGTGTGTGTGTGTGTGTGTGTGCGTGTACACACACACACACACACACTCACACGCGCACGCTCGTATATATGTTTATGTATTAGATACATATGTATACATGTATGCGCGCGCGCGCGCGCGCGAGTGTGTGTGTGTGTGGTGTCTGCGTCTTTATGTGTCTCCGTGTGTGTGTTTCTATGTACGGGCGGGTATGTATTCGTGTTCGTTTGCATGAATCCCTCTATGCGGTCTCTCTCTCTCTCTTTCTAAATCTCAGGTGAGATCGATGAAGTCTGACCTGGCCACACGACTGGCCGAGCTAGGCGACAAGCCTGACTCGGCAGCCGACAAGGAGACAGCGAACGGCAAGGGACCAGCAGAGAAGGTGGGGGCAGAGAAGGAGGGAGAGAAGGAGCAGGAGGGAGAAGGAAGTAGAGTGAAGGACGAGGATGAAGACGTGGTGATGGGAGACGGAGAAAATGAGAAGGGCGGAGAAGAAGCAGGCGGGGCAGTGGACATTGCAGAGGAAGGGGGGGTGGGTCGGAATGGGGAAACCGCAGGGGAGGAAGCTGCTGCAGTGCAGGTGGTTGACCTAGAGGGAGGAGAGGGAGAGGCGGGGCAGCCTGAAGAGACGGGGAAGAAAAAAAAGAAAAATTCGATATCAGCAGGTGTGTACGTCTTTCTGCCCAACTCTATGCTTCTCTTTTTGTCTCTCTTTGTGTCTCGCTTGGTCTGTAGGCCTGTGTGTGCCTGGCGGTCCATCTGTTTCTCTCTTTCTCGCTCTTTCTCTCCCTCCCCCTCGCCCGCTTTCTGTCTACTTTTCTGTCTGCCTGTGTTTCAAGAATAGGTAGAAGCCATACAGTCCATTCGTTTTGACATAGAGGTCGAGAGTAACAAAAAGCAAGACAATAAAGAGCATGCACACTGTCCGGACAAGAGACCTCCGCTTGTCCCTTTTTCCTTCCCGGAATTCCTTTTTGCTTCTTACGTTGTTGGCCTGTCTGTCTGTTTTGTCTCGTCTCCTCCTGAGATACACAACCTGCACTGATGTAGACATTCTCCCTTCCTTCGATTTACGCTCCCCCCCTTTCCCTCGATCCCCTTCATTTTGCCTCCTTTTGCATGCATGCACCTTTTGCCTGCCTCCTTTTGCAGTCGCTCCCCGCATGGGCCTCCGCAGTCAACGCAGGTCCCTGGAGGCGGCAGGGCTCGCAGTGGCAGACGAGGCGGCGCCTCTGGAAGGTTTGTTGCCTGAGAAGACGAGGAGGACCCGGAAAGGAACGGGAACGGGAGATCAAGATGGAGATTCAGACGGAGAGAAGAAGGAGAAGGAGGGGGACGGGAAGGAAGGCAAGAACACGACTTTTGTTAATTCATTCCTGGCCAGACTGAGGAGAGTCTGCAACCACCCTCTGCTGATGCAGCACCTGTTTGGAGATGACAAAATTCAGGTAGGCCTCCTTCCCTCCCGACTGACTGGCAGACTGACTGTGTGATTGATTGACAGATTGAATGATTGAGAAGGAGAAAGCTTAAAGCAGTGAGCAGTCCGAATTAAAAGAACCGGCGTGCGCTTGAGCGAAAAAAAGATGGGAGGCTTCGCGCCAGCGTGGTTGGTGGGAATTTGTCTGTTGACTCACGTTTACCGTCTCCAATGGATTGTGTGCACCTTTTTTTCATTTTTACTTTCACTGTCGGGGCGGGAGGAGACGGATGACAGTGAATTTCGATCGGGTGGTTCCTTCCATGCACCCGTTTTTCTTTCTTCACCCATTCATTCATTCCCCACACCGATGGTTGATGAGTCTCTTTTTGTCAACTTCCCTCGATCACTGCCGTTCTTCTTTCTCGGCAGCGCGTGGTCACTTTCCTGAACGACAGGGTGGACGGCTACACAGGCCACCCTCGGCATCGTGTGGAGGAGCTCGTGAGGGGCATGTCGGACTTCGAGTTGCATCAGGTGGGTGGTGGGCCTTCTATAGGATCGAGGAAAATGTCGATATGTCTTCGCTGTCATAATGAGTTCCCCCCCTTTGAGAGCTGAGTCGAGGCAGAGGTCGAGAGGACGGTCGAGAGAGAAAGTGAATTGATTTCTTTCTTTCAGAAGAGGAAGGTGCAAAGAAAGAGATGCATTGATTGTTTTTGGAAACAGATGTTTCTCTCAGAGAAAGGGGGGACAACAAAGCCGGGATTGACGGAAGAGCAGAAAGTGTTTCGGTGGTTCCGTATGTTAACAGACCCCCTATGTGTGGCTGCTCTGTCTCCCTCCGCCTGTGCGTGCGTGCAGTTGATTCTGGACTTTCCCGCCTTGAAGGACCTCCGCATCCCTCCTGCACGTTTTCTCCAGTCTGCAAAGTTTCGGTACGTGTGTGCGTGCTTTGTGTTCTGTCTGCTTGGTTCTGCCATTTTTTTGTGAGCGGGCTGATATCTCTTCCGTTTTTATGCTTCGTCTTGTGACGCTCTTTTACTTTCCTCTTTCCTCCGTGAGTGATCGTCTGCCCGTCTGTATTTGTTTGTTTGCTGTCTGGCCCTCTGCACGAATTTTTGGAATTGGTATTTTCTTTTTGCTCCTTCCTCTTTCTGTGCATGCAGCCGCGTGCTGCAGCTCTGCAAAGAGCACCAAGAGGCAGGAAAGAAGATCCTCCTCTTCTCCCAGTTCACCCTCTGCCTGGACCTGCTCGAGACGACCCTCCACTTCCATATGCCGGAATTGCAGTATGTCCGCCTCGATGGGTCTACTGCGGTGAGTCTGTCTCCTTAATTCCCCTCTTTTTGCTTTTTCAAGTTCGTCTTCTTCGTCTTTTTCATAATTATTGGTGATCAGAAAGAACCCCATGCATGCACAGGTTGACGAACTTGATTTCCCTGTTGGGTCTTGAAAGAGAAAGGAAGCGTCTGACTGACCGTCTGACTTGTATGTCTGCGTGAATTCTTTACTGCCCCTCGGTGTGGGTGGGAGTGCGCAAGTATGACAGGAGTTGACGGAGAACAACGAGCGACGGCCACGGCCACACAATCACATCGTTTTTGTACCAACTTCCCATGCACTCCCTTACTTTCCTCTTTTATTTTCTTTGTGTGACTGCAGGTTGACATCCGATCCGAACTTGTCCGAGAGTTCTCCGAGAACAAGGACGTCACCGCGTTCCTCCTGTCTACCCGTGCTGGAGGGTTGGGACTCAATCTGGTGGCTGCCACCTCGGTGGTCCTGATTGACCAGGCACGTGGGATTCGTCTCTCCTCTCTCTTTCTCTCTCTCTCTCTCTCTCTCTCTCTCTCTCTTTCTGTGTGTGTGTGTGTGTGTGTGTGTCTGTGTCTGTGTGCGTGCGTGCGTGCGTGCGTGCGTGCGTAGGGAGCGCGCTCTTTTCCTCTGGGACATATTTTGGAAAAAAACATGCGTTGTTGTTTAAAAGCGCCCTGTCCATCCCTCCCAAAGGTCGTAACATCACATCCATCTGCGTGTTGGTCGGGATCGCCTTTTGTGTGCCTCACTCACTCAAAGCACGCCAGGGTGACCGCTGTTTGACGTCCGAGTGCACGCAACACAACAACACAACACAACCACAAGCAGAGCAGGACCACCACAACCATCATCACCCTTGTGTTTCTTTCTGTCTGTTTGTTTGTGACTGACGCACGCAGGACTGGAACCCCCACACAGACAGGCAGGCGGAGGACCGGGTGCATCGACTCGGACAGACTCGGGACGTGACTGTGTATCGACTCGTCTGCAAGGACTCTTTGGAGGAGTCCATTCTTCATGTGCGTGCGTCAGCTTATTTTACCTTCTCTCGAAGTGCCTGTCTGCTTGTTTGCCCACCGCTGGTCGTACAGTTTTTTCAATCTTGGCCTTCGTTCTTCCCTGACTGCTTGTCATCCTGCCTCTCTCCTCTTTCACCTCCCCGAGTTTCTACTGGTCTGCTGTAGACACTGCGTGAGATCCTGTGGCATGTATGAGAGCCGCTGGGATTTCCTTTAGTAAACTGACAGGGCATGCCCACTTTCTGCTCTCTCTGCGTGTGCTCGTGTACGTGCTATTGAACGAGCCCTTGCATTCTCTCTCCCTTGCTCTCTCTCTCTCTCTCTCTCTCTCTCTATCTCTCTCTTTGTGTGTGTGTGTGTGTGTGTGCAGACCTGCCAGCAAAAGCTTGCTTTGGACTCGGCGTTCGGTGGCAACACGGCTGCTCTGCAGGCTGCCATTGCAGATGTGCGTGCGTCAGTCTGTTGGCCTGTCTGTGTTCTTCCTTCTGTCTGTGGCAGAGGACAGACAACTGGTTCCCGTGGCGTTCATCGTTCTCTCGCGCTCTCTCTCCCTCTCCATTCATCCATCCATCCCCCCCCGCCGGCGTCTCTCTCTCTCTCTCTCTCTCTCTCTCTCTTTCTCTCTCTCTCTCTCCCTCTGCTTTTCTTTGTTCGCGCGCGCGCGCGTGCGGGAGAGAGAGGAAGAGAGAGCGATATCTTTTTCGGTATGGAGGGGAACCGGGGTAAACTGATGGGCTGGCTGGTCGGCTGACTGACTAAGGGGCTGATTGGACAAAGGGAGGGAAGCACAGCGATCGATGTTCATCTGCACCTTGTTTGCCCATGCCCTCTCCCTTACTGTTTTTCCTCCCTCCCTCGCTCGCTGCCTGCAGGCCTCTGCCCGCGCTCTGGAGGCTCTAGAGGAAGACGACCTGGTAGAAGACGGCAGAGGGGAGCAGGAGGAAGAAGAGGAGATCAGAGACTCAATTGAGGTCATCATCGATGGTGACGGGGAAGGGCCCTCTGCCTCTGCTTCTTCCTCCTCGGCTGCGGCTGCTGCGTCAGGAGAGATGCTGCTGCCTCCCTCCACGCCGAACGGCCTGCAGGGAGATTCGGACGACAGCGAGGACGTCCCTCTGACATTGAATAAGACGTCGGAGAAGAAACAGAAGGAGAAGAAGAAAAAAACACCAAAGAGCAAGGGCAGTTCGAAAAGTGAAAAACCAGAAGGAAGAGACAGTGAGAAAAAAGAATCCAAGAAGAAGAAAAAGAAAAGTTCAAGCACTGCACCTGAGCTTTTGTCACCATTCCAGGAGCAGTGATGATGTCATATTACCCCCGTGCATGCACGTCAACCCGACCAAACGTTTTGTTGATGAATCGGCATCTTACCTGCATGCATCACGACGAAAATCCGTGCACCAAAAGGACCAGTTGGTTGTCCTGACATCTCCCTGTCTGTGCATTCAGAAGTCGACGGGGGATCACCAGAATGAAATACCGAATTCGTTGAGCTTGTTTTGATGATCGAATTTGAGAGAGGGGAAGCAAGCAAGGAAATGTGCATTTCTTTCCTGCATTTGTCATGTCGTTCGCACACTTTCCATCGCTGTCTGCCTCGCTCTCTTTCCTGTTTCCCTCCTGCGGCCTGCCGTTGCGTCTGCTTTTCAGAGAGGCCGGAGGGATGTAGTTCTACGTAGTTCCCCATCTTTTCCCTAGCTTTTTATAGCTTTTGTCCATGTCTAGAATTACATGCAGGCACAATCGTACAGGTTATCTTTCAGCAAATTTCAAATCCGGGACTAGCTATAGATGTCAATGTATCATTCAGTAAAACACATTAAATATTTGTCTATCTGTATTAATCCGTGTTTTATGTCCGAATCACAGTTCGATTTTGATTTCCACATACTTCCACAGTTGATCGGTTTAATTTAAGTAAATAAATTAAAAAATATATATATATTTGGCTAAGGAGCTTTCGATAGGATATAGGAAATTAGTTAAAGAAAACAAAAAATTAAAAGTGATGATCGAAAGAAGAAGTTCTTTCATCTTTTAACTTTGTTTAGTTAACAATACTCAAAAATGATTGTGCAACCTAGCGCGCAACACATCGACAACACTTGTGCAACATTTAAAGTTTAATAATTTTGAAGAACCATGTATGTTACTACATACCGTGACAGAGACAGTCTGAGAGACTCAAAGTTAGTCTTAGTCTCAAACCCCCACCTATAAAAATGAAAAAAATTGGTTATGCGAGTGCACGGGATCTTGGGGCCTCTCGGTCGAGGCGATTCAGCTCGTCTCGGTCTCGATAGACTTTCGTCCACCACGGGGCTGTGGCTATCCACTGGGATACACTCCTCCGGAGTCAGTCCCATACCCCATATGCATGTCTGCTCCCCCTTCCACTGGGGCAGTCTAGCAAAACTTCAGTTGTGCAGGATGTCAAATCTACTTCCCTGACTATACCTCTCCCCCTCACCCCTGCCTCTACCACATGACAGTTCCATTTGACTATCACTGTCTTGAAACCCACCCTGCTTCACGACCTGAGAGCCTGAAACAGTTCTGTCATGTTCGAGGTCTCTCCCGCCTCTCCCCTCTCAGTCGTCTGTTATGCACCATGTCCGGCCCCGGACAAACAATACGACTGAGTCTGGTATTCCAACAGTCGCCGCAGCACCGTACAGCACCCCCACCCCCCCATCCATCACCACCCTTTCCTTTTCTCTTATATCTCTCTCTTCCCCTATCTCTTCCTTTCTCTTCCTCTCTTTTCTTTCTCTTCATCCTGCCTAAAGAAAACCAGACCTGCTGCTTGGTACCATTAATTGCGGTCCCAAGCCCGCCAGTGGTTCCTCCTTTCCCAACCCCCTCAGCATGTCAGCGGTTCCCTCCTTGCATCTCGTTCCCTCCCACCTCACCCATACCCTAACCCTACCACTGACATGCCATGCTGACCACCGCTTTATCAATCACGGCGGTCTGCAGCCAGGAAAAAACTTCCTCTTTCGAGCAGTGAGGGAGAAAGCCTAGCTTTTCCTTCCCCTTTTCAGCTCTTCCCACTCTCAATTTCCGTTCGGTCAGTTTCCCCCCTTCCTTCCCTTTCCCACCCTTTCTGACCACGGCCTGCTTGTCTGTGTACACGGCCTGCATGACCGTTTTGTAATTTGACTGACCTACCTACCTACCCACCTACCTGCCAATCGCATGGGTTCAATTCCTTCCTCCCCGGATTGTTGCACTGGGCCTTGAAAAAGAAGAGGCCGGGCTCTGTGTCAATCAGATTGCGCAACCGCTTCAAGTCGGGCTCGTCGTCCTGCATCTAAGTGGGAAGAAGGCGACAAACACAGATGCAAGGCGGATGGAGGGACACAAGTGGGTGCAGAGTAAGGCGCATCTTTCTCTCGTCGACCAACTGACCACCACATATTCTCTCCTGCCGCAGCACTGCACGAAGGCCATCGTGGTCTCAAAAGCTCAGTCAGAGACCCGTGCGGTGGAACCTCCAGAGTCCTGATTTGGTCAACGCAAGGCGCACCACGCGGATACGTACAATGAAGAGAAGAGACTTGTTCGATTCAGGCAATCAGCCTTTCCTCGGCTCAGAACACGCACACACAGAGAACCAGAAACAGAAGGTCGGATGAGGACTTTTCAGTGAATTGATGGGGCCAGGTCAATGACGATTGGTCGACATCCGATCGCGAGTAAGGCATACATGTTCGTCTGGTCGCTGCATGGTCAGTGACCTCTCCCTAATTTCACGATATGACGCACGCATGCATGCATGCCCCGGCGTCGGCCGCGCCCCAAATGCATGGGACCGCGCGTCTGTCGCCGGGGCTCATATGCATGCATCCGGGGCCCGCGGCCCTTCGCTTCGATCGCGGTCCTCAGCAAAATTTGAACGACCTTGAATCTCGCTCCTTGATTGGCCCTTTGCCTTGAACTTGGAGTCATCCTGTCTCTCAGAGGCTCCCCTTATTGCACGCGTGACTGGCACTTACGAAGGACAGCAAACTCACGTTGTATGAGCGTCTCAAGTCGCTGTGTAAGATTCGGACGCGGGCGGCATGAATAGTCCCACCGCCGCCTGTGGCTTCGTCCCCCTCGCAGCCTCCCCTCAGCCCCTCAGCCCTCTCACGACATTTCATTTGTTGGAATCTTTCCGGAGTCTTTCGATCGTTGCACGGGTTTCGAATGTAAGTGCCTCAGAGACCGTGCCAAACAACGGATGCAACCATCTATTAAGTTTGCCGTCTCCAAGCACATGTGTGTTTGTCTCTGTGTTTCCATGCAGGTCAGGAATCACCACCGTACGCTGCACCATCCCCCCAGCATAGGAGCGTGTCCATTGAAGTCTCGTCCCGGTTTTGTCTTCTCAAGGCGTCACAAGGGACACAGGGTCGCCCTTCTCCCCCACCCCTTCGGCCGCCTTGCCACGCACCCGCCCCGCCTCGTGACGGTGTGGCCGGGTAGCTCGGCAGAGAGCAAGAAGGGAACGGGGGGGGTCCAACGGCCCCTGCACACAGGGACTGTAACTAGGGTTGGAATGGTGCAGGGCGATCTTCGTAGAGAGCCGAAAGAACATGAAGGGGGTACAGGGGGTGAGAGAAAAAAGAGGAATAGCGAGGATCCGTCAGTGAGGCGATTGCTCGAGTATCACGGGGACAAAATTGTCACCGTGGGGGCGATTTTGAATCTGATCAGTTTGACAATGTCCGATATTCTCTGGTTGCGTGTGTTTGCCGGGATGTCCTCGTCGCTTTCAATTCTTTTCAATGTGACTCGAGACCCCCCATTTTGGTATCCTGCCGGGTGGGGAATTTTGTTTTTGTCAATTAATCTCGGAATGATTGGTAAACTCTTGATGGAAAGAAGAGACGTGGCGTTCAGTGGAGAGGAACTGGAGGTGTATGAGAGATTCGTCAGTCCTTAATTGTTTCGTTGATTCGTTTTTCTTGTTCTGTCTTGTTTCTCTTTTTCGTGCATTAATTTCTTGTCAGATGTGCCTGAGGGTCTGTCTCCCTTTGTATGTGTCGCCCTTCCTCCATCAATGCATGCGTATTTCACCATGTAGACATGCAACTTGGTGAGTTTTTCTCTGAACGCATGAAACGAAGTTGGAGAGCTTTTGTCGACTGATGCTGATGGTTTTAAAAGTTTTAATTGGGAGCGAGTCTTCCTTCTTCGGCGTAAAAATGTTACCGAAATCGCTCCGAAAGATCCTTCACACATCCATGCCTTCCTTCCTTTCTACGTGCTCTGATCATTTTCTGTACAATCTGTCTCACAGAGCAGTATGTGTCTGTGCAATGGAATGTGCTTCTGGACGTATTACTCGACTTCCTCCTTCAGAATGCAGAATGATGCTCGACATCCTGCATCCAAATATGCTTGCTTGCAGTTTCTCCGACACGGCCTGACTCCACGTCAATTTCACCGCCTCCTCAAACACGCCACCTGGTTAAATCTGGAAGTGCACCAGGAAATGAGCAGAATCGGACCGGCAGCCTCGGATGTCCTCTTCGTTCTTTCGGGGTCGGTTCTGCCTTCCTGCCTTCCTGTCTGTGTGATTCTTTCTGATCGATTCTGCTGTATGGGTTGTGCTTGTGTTCGAGTTTGGGAAAATTCATGAGCATCGTGCTTGTTTCTCGTGCGTCTCCTGAAATTTGTGTACGCACGCGTAGTTCGGATGGCATCTTCCTCTACACTTCCCTGTTGACACATCCATCTCGCACAGAGACGGAACTGAATCCTTCCTGCGTGGCATCATGCTGCATGGTTACTGAGAGAAGTCGAGATGGCGGCTTCCTTGCCCCCCCGCGTTTTTTTGTTTTCGTTTCGCACTGCATGGCTCAGCTGGACCGTTCATGCACTTGATGAATCAATTCCTTCATTAATTGTGGATGCTTGATTGCAAAAAAACAGAGAGGTCGAGGTGGCATCACCCAAAGAAGCTATCTGTATTCAGGGAGGCCACACGGGTGCGGTGGTGGGTGTGAAGGCCCTGCTTGAGAGAATCTCGAAGTCGGCACCTCAACAGCAGCAGCAGCAGCAAGGGGGTGCCGGATCACCCGCTGGGTCTGCACGCCAGTCAGGGGTGACAGCGGCAGGAAGTGGAGCCTCACCCCTGTCACCAAACGGCAAACCCTCACCGTCGCCTCAGGGAAATACCAACATGCTGCCTCCCCCCTCTGCCTCTGCAAGGCAGCAGTCAGAGACGCAGGCATCGTGCGGTCGAGCGGGGGCTGTTCCCGTTTCTTCGGTGCCCATGCCCCTGTCACTAGTTCCTGTAGAGTGCGACGAAGCTGGTGCGGTATCCGAGTCGTGGGGTGGGGGGACATCAGGGGCGACTGGGGATTCTGCAGCTCCTTTGTCATCTCCTCAGGCGTCCCAAGGTTTGCAAGCACAGAATATTGGGACAGGTGAAGGCCTGGGTGCCCCTGCCTCTGTACATTCACAGGCACAAGGGCACACCTCGCCCTCAGGTCCAAACAGAGAAAAAGAAAAAGGGGGAGAAAGCACTGCCAGACAGTCAGTGGCTCTGACGGAATCTGCACCCGCCCTATCTGCACATTCATTGCCCTTCAGAGAGAAGGATAATCTAGAAGGAGGGGGCGTCAAAGCTCCACACAGCAATCACGGAAGAAGCGTACAGCCACAGCATGTCTTCACAAGAGAGGGCGAAGTGGAAAAAACACTCACACGAACCGTGGATAGACAAACAGCATCTCCGTCTCCACCTGTGTCACC
Organism: Chromera velia; assembly: GCA_018398765.1. NCBI lineage: Eukaryota > Chromeraceae > Chromera > Chromera velia. Next base: position 54,372 of record JAHBMJ010003480.1, on the reverse strand, counting down.
GTCTCCGGCTGCTGTAACGAGTACACGTCAGCAGCCCCTCTCGCTCCACTCACCGAGTTGTCCCCTTGCGTCCCCCTCTTCCAGAATGGCGCCGCCATGTCCCGGCCAGGGGTCCCCCAAACCCCTGGGCGTCGCCACCGGGAGAGATGGAGAGGAGGACGTCGTACAAGTTCGTGTCATCAGAGCCCGCGCCCCATCGCGGCTTCTCGTCTTCCGATCCGAGGACATCGAACGTCTGCAGCGAGAGGACCAGGCAGCCGCCCTCTCCCTGACTCGTGCGTTTGCGGCCTCGCTGGTGGCCCGAGTGCGGAGTCAGCAGGTCCTGTCGAACCACTGCACCTACATGGAGGTTCTCAAGGTCATGATTGCAGACAGGAGCGTGTCGAGGGAGGAACAAGAGGCGCTGGCGATGTTCAGGGACAGGTAGGTTAGTTGGTTCGAGTGATCTCTCTCTCTCTCTCTCTCTGTCTGTCTGTCTGTCTGTCTGTCTGTAGATGCTCATGGAAGAAGAGAGGGGTGAAGAAAAGAAAAGGGGCAGAGGGGGAGGGAGCGTCCAGAAAATGGCAGGAGCGTCAACATCGATCTGGCGTTGGCACGATGCCGAAGAGAGGAACAAGGGGCAGACAGAGAGACACATACATTCTCCGTCTGTTAACAATTCATGCATATGAAATGAGCCGCAAGCAGATGGTGTGTTTGCGCACATGCCCTTATTGTCTCTCTGCAGATACGGTGTCTCAGAAGAACAGCACGAGGCGATGCTTGCGGGCCTCGGATGGACTCGGGATGAGTTTGAGAAGGGGGGGAGGCGCCAGACTTGGGGAGGTGCGTTTTGGGAGTCCCTGTCTTCCGCTTTGGGGGGGCCCTTCGGAGGAGGGGGTGATGCTGAATCGGCGGTTGCGGTTGAGAATCGTGTAGGACAGTCGGGGATGATGTTGCAGGAAGAAGAAGAAGACGGGAACCTGTCTTGGGCAGAGCATTTTGATGCAGCGGCGCGCGCTGTGGGAGGCCCTGTAGTGAGCGGACGGGGGCAGGTGGAAACTTTCAGTGAAAGCACTTCTCCTCGAGCGTGTGCGTGCGCGGCTTTGAGAACATACAGCGAAGCTTTGGCGTATTCTCAATTATAAACAGGTTGCATATAACCGGTCGTTGTTATAATTCATTTACGGATGGTAGCGCTAAGGCATGCACTCCAAAAAATTGAAGGGAAAAAAAGGAAGTTTTGAATGTTTTTTTCAATCATTCAACCTTTATGCTTTTACCTAGCATTCAACCGATTCTTCACCCCCCTAGCTCAGAAGTAGTAGCTTTAGCATTACCTAAAGCATTACGTATTTTATTAATCGACCGCCCTGAACCTAACTACCACTTGAAAGTTTAAGCCGCATTTTTGGATAAGCTTGAAAGTCCGCGCCGCAGGCGTGGATCACTTACCGTGTCTTGAAAGCTAAAGCCGCATATCTGGATGGTGTTTTGACTGTGTACGCCGTAAGCATCGACAGTCTCTTGAAAAACGATGCCGCAGATAGAGATCATCTTAATTATATTTTTTTAAGTAGCACTTATGTTCAGGGAGGTTTATTAATCCTACCCTGCAAAGATGTAGGAATTTAGACAAGAATTTAGACAAGAATCTGCCTATACTTCAGGTAGTTGAGGCAAGGATTCTAAGGAAGTTCTTCATCACTATCTTATCTTCTGAGGTGACTGTTAGAAGTACTTAATTATATTTAATTTCCTTATTTTCAGTACGCAGGGAAGCTGAAGATAACGTGGAGGAGCCAGGCTTTACCAAGTCTAGCTGTGGCACTGCAAAAAACCACTTTCGATTGAAAGATCCGGGGCAAGTGACGGAAGCCCTCCACGGCAGCGTTTCGAGACACCGCGACGTTTGTATATAAATGTCGCGGTGCCGCTCCGCGGCACGCCGCGGGGAAAAAACTTGGAGGAGAAGGGGAGGACCGCGATGCACCGCCGGTCGAGCAAGTTTCTGTGGCAGGTCCGCCGCGGAGCGGCGGGACCGTCGCCTTTATTTCTCCGCGGCGGCATTGAAAAAAAAAAAATGGATCGTCAAGATCAAGTCCGCTAAGTGTTGTTCTGATAGTTCTCAGCCCAGAAAGCTGTACAGATTCTTGTCAAGCAATTAACTGAGAGCAGCAGGTTTAACCTATCAAAGGAACATTCATCTATGTGATTTGTGTGCTTCCATGAATACTAAGTTCAATACTTTACAGTTGAATCTGCTTACTCAACTTTGAATTTTTGTGAAGGTGACAGTCTGCCCGGACTGTCTTACCGTCTGAGTGTTATAGCACCCAAACGAAAAGCGGCTGACTCTGGTGCAAAGACGACGCAGTCTCAGAAGTTTTTGAAGTTTTTTGTTACCGCAGAGAAGAAAGGGGAGGGGGCCGCCAAGGCCGATCTAGCCATTACTTGGTGGCCTTGTGCCTCCAACTGCTCGAAAATCTCCTCAGCAGTCCTCCCCTCGAAAGTCCTCCCCCCCTCAGCAGTCCTCCCCTCGCCCGCGTCGATCTGCGAGGCTCTTTGGTGCAGCTACCTCTCTAAACAGGCAACAGCGGGATTCGCCACAGACCCCTGCTAGGCTAAGCGGGTCTCCTTCAGCGAGGAGACGGCAGAGTGTATCCAAAGAAAGGAAGGAAAAAGAAGAAAAAAAGGGCTTGAAAATAGGCTTTCCAAGCAAGCCTTAGGACAAAAAGAAGAAAAACACAGTGTCACCCCAAAATGGGTATAGACCGCCCAAACTGCATCATGACAGACTGACGGCAAAGGGGTGTCTTGAGTTCTGAGACGGGAAGATCGTATGCAGAATTTGTGAGGAGCGATTTCTCCACACAGGGGAGAAGCCCGCTAGGGAAGGCAACTATGTTGATGGTTGGACGAGCATGGAAGAGCGTCGGTGGGATAAGCACTTTAACATAACTTTCCATAAAGAGTCTGCAAGAAAGAACCTCAAACAACACAACAAGGCGAGGGAGAAGGCAACCCTTGAGGGTTATTGAATCTAATATTGAATAATAGTTCAATTGATGATCTAGTTGATGATGTATGTACAGTTTTTCGTTTTATTACCTAACTTAATAGTCATTTTGTTCTTAAAACGCCTTAACCGGCTTATATAGAATAGGATGGGATTTATATTTCAGGCCGCCCCACGGTCCACTGCCGGGCCTCGACTTATACGGTTAAGTTATACCCTGAGAGGCACGGTTGTCGCCGCGGGGCGGCAAACGGTCAGAAGTAGGCTAGAATGATGATTGAGGGTTTTTTAGATTAGATTCGTGGCGCTAGAAAGCTTAGGCAGGCACCATGGCACAGCCGCGGTGCTCACCAAGACTGCTCTAGAAACACTGCTCCACGGGAGACACCACACAGAGAATAACAAGCTTTCATGAGGGCGTTTCTTTCACAACTGCATGGCTAACTCAATCTTTACCTTAGGTCTCCCTACAGAATGTTAAGTATGTGAGGGATATATAGTAATGCGTGAGGGTGTGAACTTTGAAGTTTTTTGCTGGTGCATGGCCCCGCGGAAAGCGAAGCGGGGGGCACTTAGAGAAACAATTCCCCTCAGCCCCACGCGCATGCATGCCGCGGCGGCTTTACATGCAGACAAAACAATGTTAAGATTCCTACAACTTTCCCTCACCGTATCTCGACCTGGCAGACTTCTTTCGAAGTTGCGATAGGCCACGGATGCATCGACGGAAGGGAAGCTGAAAGCCCCAGCAACGCACGATCCAGTCCTATCCAGTCCTGTGCTGCATTTCTCTGTTGTTCCTCGCTTATCCCTTCAAGTTCCCTTTTCATCCTGATCATATATAGGTGTTGCTTTGACGAAGCCCCAAACACAAAGCATCAAAAGACCCCCCAACGTCCTCTGTGTGCTCTATCGTGAGCCTCTGCCTGAGGGATGCCGAGGGATAACGATGACGGTCCCATGTTGTGGGATGACCTCCTCAGCATGCAACAGAAACTGGTACAGGAACACTGTCAGTCACTCAGGTTCAGGAGAGAAAGACTTCGCCTGGCTGTCTCCCGTCTATCCTCCGTTGACGTAAATCAGTCTGCACATGTGTTGTTTTGGCCGGGGACGTGTGGTCAAACGTCTGCAACCTTACCACACAAGATCTTCTCTCATTTCTTGTGCATGATCAATGAAGACAGAAGCAGTCTGTGCTTCATTCGGAGTCAAGGAAAGTCCCAGAGAGACAGACCAGTGCAGAATGTGTGTTGGGGTTCTATGTCTCTTTCTCTCCTCCTCCTCCTCCTCTCACTGTCACCGTCGCCCCCCCCCCCCCNNNNCCCCCCCTTCCCCGTTAGTACGTCTCCTGTGGATGGCTACATGTCATGGTGACCATTTTGCTGCCCCTGTTTGTGTCTGCAGTGACGATTGACATCCCGATTGTCTTCTGCGGGCAGAAGAAAGGAGGGAAGACCTCACTTGTTGAGCGCTTTGTGATGCCTTCCAAAGGTCGGAAGATGTCTTGTGTCCTGAAACACTGCCTCGTCACCCATCACCCCCTCTTGCTTGGTTTGCTGGATGCACCCATTCCACCTGTCCCTTCCCCTCCCAAGTTTGTGAATTTAACCCTCCTGACGGATATATACCCCGTATGTCCGACACCATTAATGAGATGCTCCCTCCTTCCCCCCCCCCTCCGTCTACGTGATGCCTTCTCATTCATCCGGATTCATCAATTGTCGCTCTTTCCAGTGGTGAATCATGCGTTTCTCTTGTTCTTTCTTTTTGTACGGATGGATGGTCTCTCTGGGTCTGTTGGCTGTTCTGCCCGCCACACCGCAGAGAGAAGAAAGGACTTGAGTAGGGAGGGCAGCAGCTCATGTCTTGACGGGATTACCGTTTTCACGAATTCATTGCACTTCTCTCTTTTCCGCGACCGCCTGCCTGCGTGCCTACTCACCTGTCTACTTGTCCTTCGCTCTGCCTGTCCTGTGTTCCTGCCCGCTTACTTTCCAGCCCTCCCCAGTTCCCTTCTCTGTCTGCTCTGATGTTTCCAACGAGAGAGGCGGACTGACTAACTGACTGACTGAGTGACCGCAGACCCCAATGATGTCCCAAAGCCCACCGTTGCTCTGGAATACAAATACGCGAGGCAACAGGAGGCAGCAAGCAACGCAAAGACTGTGGCACACATCTTTGACATCGGTCCGTTCGTTCGTTCCCTTTTCTTTTCTTAGCTCACATTGGCCAGTGGAAGTTCTTTTGGTGCATCGAAATCGTTGTGGAAGGAGATAGGTGTACGTATCTGCCTTCCTTCCTTCCGTCCTTCCTCCCTCTTTCCCTCCTTCCCGCCTTGCTCTGTATCTCTTGACGTTTCCGGCTTGCCTATTTCTCTATTTGTCTGCTGTGTCCATGAGTCTGTCAGTAGTTACAGAAGTTCACCACCTCTCAAAAAGCGTCAACGAAAGGAAGGAAGCCAACAGCCAAAGAGAGAACAAGACTTCCTGATTATCCGATCATTGGAATGAGTGAGTGAGTGAGTGAGTGAGTGAGTGAATGAGTGAGTGAGTGAGTGAGTGAGTGAGTGAGGCTGAGTCAATGCACAATTTCACGGTTGCATCTCTTCTCTTCTCCTCTCATCTCCCGACTGATCGTTGCTTTCTTTCAGGAGGAGACGAAGGACTGTCCTCTATGCTCTCTGTCGCCCTGACTCCTCCCGGGATTGCTCGGAGTGTGGCCGTGCTCGTCCTCGATGGGGCCGAGCCGGGAGGGGCCTTTCCTGCTCTCAGCTTCTGGCTGAAGGAACTGCGGGTCCGTCAGTCAGGCAGTCAGTCAGTGAATGGAAGGAGTCAGTCAGTCAGTGAATGGAAAGAGTCAGTCAGTCAGTAAATGAAAATAGTCAGTCAGTCAGTGAATGGAAAGAGTCAGTCAGTCAGTCAGTGAATGGAAAGAGTCGGTCAGTCAGTGAATGAAAATAGTCAGTCAGTCAGTAAATGAAAATAGTCGGTCAGTCAGTGAATGGAAAGAGTCAGTCAGTCAGTGAATGGAAAGAGTCAGTCAGTCAGTAAATGAAAAGAGTCAGTCAGTCAGTGAATGGAAAGAGGCAGTCAGTCAGTGAATGGAAAGAGTCGGTCAGTCAGTGAATGAAAAGAGTCAGTCAGTCAGTCAGTGAATGGAAAGAGTCAGTCAGTCAGTGAATGGAAAGAGTCGGTCAGTCAGTGAATGAAAAGAGTCAGTCAGTCAGTAAATCCAGCGGTCGGATTGGTCTGCCATGCATTCCGTCAGTCAGTCAGCAACGGCGAGTCAGTCAGTCAGTCAGTGAGAGAACGATGGAATTTTTGTTCGCTTCTCTCATGTGAGATTCCCCCCCTCACTCTCTGTTTGTCTGTCTGTCTCTCGGTCTGCAGACTCAAGTGGACAAGTGCGTGACGACTTTGGGTCTGAGTGACGAGGGCAGCGCTGCGGTGGGCTTGTTGCAAGAGAAGCTGCACAAACAGTGGAAGGACCACAGAGACACCAGAGCTTTGAGACCCTTGCAGATCCCCTGTGTTGTGGTGCTCTCTAAGTGGGATGTCTTCAAAGAAAAGGGGGACCCGTCAGTCAAATTTCTTTTTCTGTTGGTCGAAAGGTGCCTTCCCCTTCTTTCTTCCTTCCTTTCTTCCTTCCGTTCTTCCTTGCTTCCTTCCTTCCTTTCTTGCTCTCTTCCTTCCTTCCTTCCTTCCTTCCTTCCTTGCTGTCTCTCTTCCGACTTTCCTTTCTTCCTTTCTTTCTTTCTTCCTTGTTCTCTCTCTTCCTTCTTTCCTTCCTTCCTTTCTTTCTCTTTTACTTCCTTCCTTCCGTCTTTCCTTTGGTGACTTGACGAATATTTGCTGAGAAGACTCAAAAGGCCCAGAGCGTTTCCTACTCTCCCAAACGCAAACAAAAAACAAAAAAACAGTCCTTTCCTTTCTTTTGCGTCCGTGGACCCTGCATGATCTCTCCGTCCTTCCCTTTTCTTCTGTTCCAGTGTTTCATTTTGTTCTTCCCACTCTGGCTCTTCACCCATGAATGAGAACTCTCCGTTGCCTTGCTGTCATTGCCAGTTGCGATGAATGACCCTCTTGCTTCCAGAAAGAGAAGGAAAATAACTCAGGAGGTCTCAAAAGAGAATGTGTCTTTTGTCACAACACGTGCCTGTGTTCTGCCATGTTTGCCTGTCCCCTTTGTCCCCATAGGTCTTCGTCGGTCTGTAAAGAGGGAGAAAACAGCTCCTGTCGGCGTATTGTGATTTTGTTGTCCGACCATATTTGTTTTCAAAGCAACTCCTGTCAAAACGACCTTCACTCTTTCTGCAGAGAGCGAAGAAAGTGGCTTCTCCGAGCTCTGCGTTTCCTCTCCCACACCAACGGTGCTGCGTTCATGTGCACCTCCACCGCCATAAAGGACAGAGGCACGATGGTCCAGTACAGGGCCATGCTCAAGGCCCTCGCGTTCCCCTCAACTGCACCTCCAGCAGCAGCCCCGCCGGCAGCTGCAGCCTCCGAAGATGCAAAGGAAAAAGAGAAAGGGGAGCAGGGAGGAGAGGAGAAGGGCAAGGAGAAGAAAGAGAAAGAGAAGAAGGCCGCGAGTGGAGGAGGGGGGGCACAACAGTGGGACCAGAAGGAGCCCTCACGACCAAATTGCATATCCGTAGGGAGGGACTCCCTCGAGGCCATCGGACAGCCACAGGGATCAGCTGCCTCTGTGCAGGTGGGCAGCTGCATGCGTTTATTCGTTTGTGTCGTTCTTGACGTGTTCTTATTTATGGCTGTGGGACTCTCTCTCTCTCTCTCTCTCTCTCTGTGTGTGTGTGTGTGTGTATGTATGTATGTATGTATGTGTATGTGTGCGTGTGTGTCAACTTAGATCGCGGTGTGATGGGTGCAAAACATTTGTCTTGAATCTTGATGGTTGGAAAATTCTCGTCTTTTTTCTTCCTCTTTTTCTCTTCACGCTTCCCATTCATCATTTTGGGTGTCTCCCTTTTTTTTGTAACTTGCGTTCCCCTTCCGGTCTCTCGTCATTTCTGTTCGCTTCTCTATGGGTGCAGACTGAGAGCGCGTGGGGGCGTGTGGCATCGGAAGCGTTTCCTCCCCCCCCCTCTCAATACGAACAGTCGGGGGTCATCCATTTGGCAGACGAGGTCAGGGGGTGGGGTCGATTCGGGTTCTTTCCGTTTTTTTTTTTACTTGATATGAATAGCGCGGTCTTGTCGTTCTGCACCTTTTCTGGTTCCTTTCTTTCATGTCATTGTCGTTTTGCGTAGGCTCAGGCAAACGTCTGATTTTCCACAGATACACACAGAAGCAGAATTTGTTTTGGTCACATGGTTCACGCAGACGAAATGTCTTCTTCTGTCATGGCGGAGAAAATGAATGAATGAATGAATGAAAGAAAGAAAGAAAGAAAGAAAGAAAGAAAAAAAAGCTTGCATGCATTCAAACGGATCTGTCAAGACTCTCTCGGCCTTCTTCCTTCCTCGTCCGTTTTCTGATTCTTCCCACGATCGTGCCTTTTTTGTGTTTTCTATCTATATCATCTTCATTCTCTCTAACTGTCTTCACGTATGGCCTTCCTTTGAGCAGGTGAGCGAGGGCCTCGAAAAACATCGAGAACCCGAGGTCGATTCCATGGTCGAAAACAAAAGGTAGGTCGGCAAGTGAGACTTCTTCTCTGCATGCAGCTACCGACCCCAAACATCCCTTTTCTCACTGTAGGATGCATCAAGTGATAGATGCACAGTTTCGTCTTGTGGGCTTGAATGAGGGGGGAGAGAAGAAAACGGGAAGCTGAGTGTGTGAGAATGGAATCAAGAAGGAACAATCGGGTGAACTTTTCGCTTTGTTTTTTTTCTTCTCCGTGAAGATCAGATAATTCTCAGAGCGTTCAACATCTCATCACATCTCCAAGACAACGTACAGACTGTGCCTTCATATAGTAGGATGGTATTCTTTCACTGTTTTCTCGATGAACTTTTTCTTTGTGCTCATGCGCGTGCAGGGTCGAGCTGACTGCGTATAGGCGAATGGCCGAACGACAGATGAGACTCGCCTCTGACCCCCAGCTCGCGAGGCACTGACTGTCCAACCTCTTGACAAACCCGGCGCATTCGTATCCAGATTCGTATCGATCTGTAAGTACGCAAGCGATGACCACTAATTCAGCAGTCTCATATTTCAAACAATGCAAAGAGCGGTCTTCTTTATGAAAGAGCTGTGCGGAGAATCCTGGGAAGTATATAACAAGATTTACCGTTTTTGCGTACGGGCCTAAATTGGCTAATATTGAGGTTCAAGTTTTCACTATTTTTTTAATTTTTTTTTTTGTCTTTCAATCAATATGACAACACATTTGATGAGACCTCAATTCAATTAAAAAAAAAAATAACTATTTTTATTTCGGTACAATTCTAGGTACAATTTTAAAAAACTTCATGAATTAATCAATTTGATTGATTGATTGATTGATTGATTGATTGATTGACTAGATTGATAATTTTGATAGGTTCCGCACTAGGCGGTGTCTAGGCCTTCCCGCTGTTGCAATTTCATCTGTGATAGCGGCAAGGTAGTATGTACGTTCCTTATTGCCAGTGCATAGAATCGGAAGATTAATGTATATAGACTTTAATCACAATAATTCCAGATATATGTTTTTACTTAACCTAGTAGTTAACTCATATTTTAATGATTACAATGTATACTTATATAATGTGACTCGATTATGTGAGTTTAAACCTAGTGGTAAAACCTAGCCTAAAATTTAAATAACTAAAAGTAACTAAAACTCAGTTGTTAGTTTTATACTTTAATATGTTTTAGTTTTAATTTCCTATCAGACTGATCTATAGTTTTGAATTTTAATAAGTTGAATCAAGCTTAGTTTTTTTTTTTTATAGCAAATCAATGTTAAAATCATTATGATCGATCAATTGATTGATTGCCAGTGCTTAATTGATTGCTAGATTGATTGCTCATAAGCATCCCCGTAAGATGGTACTCAAGCTGTGTTCAGATGCATGGGTGAGAACCTAGCTGGCAGCCCTATGCAACGACGCAAGAAAAGAAAAAAGAAGTGTAAGAACAAAGGTGGGAAGAAATAGCCTTCTCACCCAGCTTCTGAGCTTCTCACTTGCACAGCATCATGTCAGCATAAAAGAATCAGTCCAGACACAAATGAATCAAATTCAGTCATAACATCATTGCTCGGAGTCGCCACAAACACATGCAGATCAAGAACACAGACTGCATGGAGAACTGAAGGCACAGGCAGGACTTGCTAACATCCAGACCAGAGAGAAGGAGACAGTCAAAGCACTATTGCACAGAATTCCCACCCATTTCATAATGCCAGTCGATATCAGTTCTCGATAACTTGTTAATATCTCCAAATCTGTTCATAGAAAAAAGAAAAGCAGACACATGCAGTTAGCCATTCCTCGTGCTTCTTTTTCTGGTCTTTTTTGAGCAAAAATCAACTTTAGTTCATGAGTCTGTTGAAGAAAGATCTTGTCCAAGAAAGATCTTGTCACTGTGAACACATGGGAGGCAGAATGGCATATATGAAAGCACTTTTGTTTGAAAAAACCGCTTTTCTGGACCCACCCTTTTCCTTCAATCGCTAGCTCGGCCTGTATAACCCTAGTTAAACCCCCCCTGAAACCGACTGACAGTTGCACAGTGAATAGCATCTGTCGAGTACGAAAGATCCGTACGTAGCCATCCCACAATAAGAATATGAAGACAAAAAAAAAAACCAGGAAGAATAGACAATGACAAACAAAACTTAAAAGGGCCAAAGCAAACGACATTGACTTTCTTTTCCGCCAGCTAACCACATACGGAATCTTCTTAACACAACAGATTGAGGGACTTTCTTTTTCAAGCATGAAGAACAACACGATCTTTCGCGACTTTCACACTGAAACAACGAATCACAAGATCATGCAACAAGTTAGACATCGGTAGTCTCTTTATACATGGAGATCATCTACACTGCTGCCATTTAATTCCTCGGCAGGGTTCGGAGACGCCACTCCAACTGCTGCCTCCCCGCCTTCTTACAACTCCTCCTCACCATCCAGATGAAGAATCTCAGCCTCATCCACCCTCACCTCATGGGCATCTACCTCCTCCTAGTCAACGAACTCCTCTGCCTCAGAGGACGCCCCCGTTTCCCCCCCACGCAGACGGCGGCTCCTCGGAGACGGGCAAGCTCCCAGAGCGCCTGACGAATAAATCCGCATACCCGTCTGCTCCCCCCCGCTGATCCGCGGCCCATCCACTCAGGAATTTTTGGTACCAAAACTTTAAGACCCCTGCCAAATTTTCCCTTTTTTGCCCCCCCCTTGCCAAACTTTCCCACAAAGGCTTAAATAAAGCAATAAACACTGCTGAAATCAAAATATTTGACCCATCGAAGGCTGATTTTCTCTAGTCTTCAATACCAAATATTCCCGAGCTGAAGACCCCTTACCAATTTTTCCAGAGTGGATGGGCCGCGCGCTGATCATCTGAAAATTCGACAGACGATACTCAGAAGCAGAGCCGCTATAGCCTGAGGTCGAACGGAGAGGGCCGCATGCGTCATGGGCGTAATAACCCAGGTAATTTTTCCGAATGTGGAACGCACTCCGAATGTGGAAGGCAGAAGTTCCGATCCACACCGGGACTCCAGTCCTGATCGGAGTACATATCCACACCATCTCCGTCATTGTGGAATTATACGTGGACATACAGCTGCGGCCCTCTGTTTGTGCAGAACTGTTGACTGCTGCCTGGCTGAACCATATACCACCCGATAGAAGTGTCTTGAAGTTCACCGTTGCGTTCATGAAAAGCAAACGCAAGGTCTGCAGCAACCGCACACTCATTTCTCATCTAGTAGCATCTTCTGCTGATATTAGCCACAGAGTTGACAGCAAGCAAAAGAGAAAGCCCAATAAACAGAGATGCAGAGGAGAATTTCATGGTCAAAAAAAGAGATGGGTGTAGGTACGTCCACAGTTCCGACTCAGACTCTTGGTTGCTTTTTTTTAATGGTATTAACTAATTGAGGGTTACCGCTTCTGGAAATTTACTTGGATGATACCGAGTGCTTGAAAGACCCCTGTTTGCGATTGTTTGCTATTGTTTGCTTCCTCAACACCGCTCCAAGTACAATCTGATAATTTTTTTACGTAATCATGCATTTTAATTACCCGCAAACGGCGCGCCGCGGGCGCGGTTGAGAGCCGGGCCATCTTCTTCTACTATATACTTCTACTATACCATAGGATTCTGATCCCTCCTCTCCTGTTTTAATCATGAGAAACAGAGAGGACTCCAGCAGAGAGAACGTTCAAGTCAAAAAACGAACAAAATTAGTGAAGAATTGTTAATGAGAAAGTTGGAGGGAGTAGACGTTTTTGCCTTACCTTCGTTGCTTGAGTACACTCGATTATTACGTCCACAACTCGTCTACTTGCAAAAAAACCCATTCACAGAGATCGATGTCAGGAGGAAATTGATACGGATGGCAGTGGATGGACACAGAGCCAGGGGAAGTCCCAGTCGATAGGATCTCGTCAGGCGGGACGGGCAGTTTGCTTGAGACTGTTGGTGAGTCTGGGCCAGCCCGATGTGCTCCAGGACCCTTATAGACTGCAACTAGGCGCTTCCCCCCTCCAGTGATCCTCATTCCCCATGTATTACCACCGCCCCCCCCCCCAAACCCGCCAGCCATCCGGTCCACTCCCGGGAGACCAGCAAACAACATCTCGTAGGACCCTCCAACTCTCCCCCCTCACGAATTGGTAGCCATGTGCAGCATCCTGAATTCCAATGTAGGCCACTCTAGTTATGGACCGGTAGACAGGCTCGTGTCTGAGCTGCGAGAGCTTCGCCTGGGGTGGGTGTCCATAAAGGAGGGAGGGGAGTTCCGGGGAGATTTCCATATAAGTGACTAACTGATGGAAGCAGATGCTCTTTCAGCGCTAATCGAGGACTGCCCAAACATGCGGGGTCCTATCGGCGATCAAAACGTCTTTGTGACTAGCTCTAGAATATATTCTATTTTGAGGGCGGTTGTGGAGGACGATGCTCCTACATTCCCAGATGTGGAGAGCAGGCGCGAGTTCCTCTCAGCAGCTCTGGGGGGGCGTGTGGAGTTTTTTGGGGAGACGGCATTACGAGCAAAGTTCTGGTATGTTCCCGTCCGACACCCTTTGATGGGCCACTGGTTCGGTGTCCTAGTGAAGAATGGGGAGCAAAGTGAAGGCTCTGCCTCACAAGCTTCGGGGGGACGTGTAGGCATGATCAGCTTTGACTGTCTCAGGGATTTACGTTTGTCTCCTGCTCTTGTCGACCTTGAAAAAAAGAGGGTCTTCCGCAGGATCGGTCTATTTGCAATCAAACTTTTCAAAGAAGTGAGGAGGTGTGAACCGAGGAGCTGGCTGCGATTTCTAGACAGCATTCCGAGTAAAACAGTGATAGAAGTTACCGTTCTGCAGCAGCTGGGAGAGGATTCACTACATCTGTGTGGTAATCATGTCCTTTCTTATCTCATCATCGTCCTCAGACTCCAAACGTCCGAATTGGAGAGCCTTTTTCAATCCCATAGTGGTTCTCCCCCCGTGTTGCTACTTGAGAGAGGACCTATAGCACAAGATCTGAGAAAGAGGCTGGATAGCCTGATTGGAGCGGCCTCAGAGGTGGTACATTCGAGGACTTTGAGGGAGCAACCGGCGACGTTCAAGACGGATGCAAGGAAGACAGCCCGCGAGTGGATGGGTTGGCCTGCTAATGGGTGTGGCTAGGGGTGTGGTTAGAGAGCGGACCGCGGGTATCGGAGTTTTATGAGAGCGAGGCAAGAAGGTGTCCTGTCTCAGGTGTGTTCTGGCGGAGGGTTTTTGAAAAGAGTGAGGGAGGAGTGCCCTAGAGTTGGGCCTCCTGCTGACTGCGTATTTGAATGTGCAGTGCCCCAGAGTTGGGCCTTTTGCTGACTGCGTGTTTGAATGTACAATGCCCTAGAGTTGGGCCTCCTGCTGACTGCGTGTTTGAATGTGCAGTGCCCCAGAGTTGGGCCTCCTGCTGATTGCGTGTTTGAATGTGCAGTGCCCTAGAGTTGGGCCTCCTGCTGACTGCGTGTTTGAATGTACAGTGCCCCAGAGTTGGGCCTCCTGCTGACTGCGTGTTTGAATGTGCAGTGCTCTAGAGTTGGGCTTCCTGCTGACTGCGTGCTTGAATGTGCAGTGCCCTAGAGTTGGGCCTAGGATTTAGGCCTCCTGCTGACTGCGTGTTTGAATGTGCAGTGCCCTAGAGTTGGGCTTCCTGCATGTTGACTACGTATATGAACGTATCGATATGTGCGGTCGTGTGCGGTTCAGCCCTGATTGTGAGTTGCTGCTGACTGAGCGGGTTGAGGGATATTCTTTCCTCCGTGCCTTCTCCCTGTGTGCAGACCCGGTCGAATGAGGCGCCACAGTCCCCCCTCTGCCTCGGGCCTACCGAGACTGACGTAATGTGTAACCTGCCCCCCTTCTCCACATTGTTGCACACTGCAGGCCCCTCAGAGTGGGAGGCACCGGAGACCTGGCGGAGGATATATAGAAACTGAGGGGTTTAAAGGTGAAATTCAATCCGGTAGGACGGCTGAAATTGCAACATTGGGGAGGACGGGGGGGGTGCTAGGTCGGGAGTTAGATGCCGTTAAGGAGAGGTTTCTGATGGCTCTACATGAAAGAGAAGAGGTCGATCGGATGCTCAGGGAGTGTGCGAAGGACCTGTCTACTAGCCTGTCCATCCTGGGGAGAGAAAGGCCCCAGTCTCTGTAAATAGCAGGTATCGCTATGCCTGCCCCACCCCCCAGTCACTCAAACCCCCCTACGATCAAGGCACACCCACCCTGTCATAAAGATGGTTGTATAGCCCTCCCTGATCTGCCAGGCCCACAGGCGTGTTTAAATTCTGGTCCACAGTTCAACAGAAGTTTCCAACCCATTCCCAAACCCACTGTCAGTGAGTCCCGCATGTGCTCCGTTCATGAGGACAAATCAAGGGCTACTAAAGCTCCTGCCTATGACCCCCCGGTGGGTCTACCCTTGGTCTTTGGTCAGCGTTTCTCTGAAACAGATTCTTCTACTCGTGGCCCCTCGAGCTGTCCGCCCCCTCCCACTTGGAGCCGCACACCCAGAAGCAGGGCGAAAGCCAAAGCAGACGCCGCCTCCTCAGTGATTCAGAAGCGTCCTCGCGGTGGGTCCCAGTCTACAGCTATCCTCAGTGGAAAACTCCCCCCTCCTGGACAGGAAGCGACTGCGGGACCATCAAAAAAACGTACAATGTCTGCCGTTACAGCCACAACCGAACATATCCAGGCTCCGGTCTGAGACTCCCCCACTGTTTCCTCTGGATACGCAAATGGTGTGGGGACACCTGTCTTGACAGATGGCGACGCTGCCATGACCCGAGCGGAGCATCTGGTGCTGTCGGCTTTGAGAATAGCTGAAGCAAAGGAGTCTGCCGTGGCCACTGCGGGGAAGCTCCCCGATCTGTCGGTTCCTGACCCCTCCCCTGGCTACACCGCTCTCGGCGTGATAGTTAGTGCAAGAAGCCCTCTCCTATGCCCCTGTTCAGCAGGATGTACAGCTAAGATAGTGGCGCAGGGGGAGTCGTTAGCCGAATCGGCCACTAAGATAGCTATTAAGGAAGAAATGATTGAGAGCAAGTAAGAGGAGGGGTTGATGGGATAGCTCAGATCATATCAATCGGGCCATAGCATCGATTCCGATGGGTTAGCCCGCCTCGCCCCTGGGAGATGGTTGAATGACAGTGCTATGAACTCTTTTGGGAGAGTGATTGCCTTCCTGGGAGCTGAGTTTCAAAGCTCCCCACCCCTTACATTCGTCAATTCTGTTGCAACGGAAATGATGAAGCTCATTGACATAGAAGCAATACAGAGGACGAGGAAGGCAGCAAACTGGCACTGCCAGGTGGTGAAAGAGAGAGGAAAGGCGATTGGGGGCAGCATGGGGAGTGGAAATGTACATACTAAGTGGAAACAAAGAGAGGCGGATTTACAGTCGTGGTGGGTTTACAGACTGCGGAGGATGGAAAAGCGGTTCAAGCCATATGGGGGGAAGGATCTTTTTTATGTCTTTAACTATTCGGACATGCATTAGTTGGCTGGGTACGTTAAAAAAGGTGAGAAGGGAGCTGTGAGGGAGAATGAGACTTTGCCAACGCTTACTGTCTACACATTGGACTCCCTCCCGCCGACCCAAATCTCCCTTCCAAGGCTCCTGCACCCCTTTTTAAAAGCAACAGCGTGCGGTGACGATCTAATAGGAGGGGATGATGACATACCTATGCAAGCGTATGCATTGACCATACCGTGTTAGCGAAACGGCTACGATTCTGGCTCCCATGTCTTGGGGTGGCTGATTGCGTTGATCACAGGGATGAACTTTCAGGAAGTCGACCATGCTGTGGCAGCGCGTATACGGGTTGCTCTCCAGAAGGTCGTAACGTATATGTCTGAAAAACCACAATGGTGGGCAGAGAAGAGAGGGAGGTCGAGAGTATGGGGGGTGTTGAAGGGGACTTTAGGACTGGAGGTTCTGGGCCCACACCGCCTTGAGGGCTAAGAGGTCTAATGCATTGGCCTCGATTGACCTCTAGGGGGTAGTACTACGTTACTGTATAAGGGTGACCCTAACTTTATACATTCTCTAACAAAAAATCTAGATATGGCGGGCACTTAGTTTATATACCAATCTTTTTTTCTACATTTTAAAGTATTGATTTAAGCTAACAAAACTGATGGCGGCTTACATCTTCACTTCAAAAAATTGGTTCAAAATCATGTCGCCACGATTTGGCAGGGTGGCGGGCAGCTTAACTTGGCGGGGCCCTGAAGTCTATCAATGCTTGAACCCCCCCTCCAACAAAAGAAATACCCGCCAAAGGAAAGTCTACCGTGCTCTTATGTCCCCGTCTGCCCCCTACCAGCCCCCCACCACCACTTGGCAGCCTCCCGCCACCACCCGCCGCCTGGATCTGCCGCCTCAAGCAGTTGGTTCACACAGTTCTCTCTACCCAAACCCATTGGTTGATATTGGTTGGCATAGAATAGCCTGCCTGCCTGCCTGTCTGCCTGTCTACGACTGACTAACTGTCTGCTCGTTCTCTCTTCTCGTTTGCCTGCCTGTCTGCCTGCCTGCCTGCCTGTCTACGACTAACTGACTGTCTGTTCGTTCTCTCTTCTTGTTTGCCTGCCTACCTGTGTTTCTGTCTATCTGTTTATCTCTCTGCCTATCTGTCTATATAACAGACACAGAGACCTTGTAGGGTATGCGTGAGGTGTTCACGTTTCTTGGCGGGGATTGATTGTGTTTGGCGGGACGTGGCGGGGCAGGCATACTGGCGGGAGGGGAAGGTTTGTCAAAGTCCATCCCCACCATGAAAAGCCCTGCCAAATCGTGGCAACACCACCTTTGAACAACAATTTCTCATGAACTAGAAAGTATGAATCGCCCGCCAGAATAGAAATCGAATCTCTAACATGTTCTATATCTATAACTTTTATGTAGCATAAGTCTAAACTATTATCCTAACTAGTTAGGAAGCCTGCCAAACTAGGGGTACCTATAATGTTCATCCTAGTGCTACCTCCTAGGATTGACTTGCACTACTGGGAGCGGTCAGAGCGTAACTTAGTGGCAGAGATGCAGTTTCGAGTATGATATCCAGTGGCAGAGAGGGAGTCTCGAATAACTGTCTGGCATTGCATTTCCTCAGAGTCTCTTAGAGCTAGAGGGGGTTAGTGTAAGGCACTGTAAGCTAGGTAGATTTATTTCTTCCTTTCGGTCGAGATGCAGCATGCTTGGTAGGAGTTCTCTCCTCTCCTCCTTTCCCGCCTTGGCCTATTTTTTCCTCATTAACTGGTACTGCATACCAGAGGTTTTTTTATTCAAGACCACTCTAGGGTGTGAGCCGACAGACCATGTGAATGACCAGACACGTGATACGCGGCGGGTAATGCCGAGCGATTGCGTGATGCATGTATATGGGGTGGAGGTACTACCCGGATGGGCGGATGCTCCCATACCCCCCCTTAATACCTAATACCTAATTATACCTAATACTTAACCTGGCGAGCCTTTTTTTTTTTAGCCACACGCGCCTGTATACGTTTTTTTAGACACACGTATGCGCGGGAGGCGCAGGTTTTTTAGATATACGCGCGGAGGGCGTGGAGGCCCCGGAAAGCCACCGCCAAAAATGGTCCCGCAAGCAAAAAAAGCGCACCGTCTACGCGTATCCAAGCGAAAAAAGCGCGCCGTCTACGCGTATCTCACCCAGCGAGCCTTTTTTTTTTAGCCACACGCGCCTACATGCCTTTTTTTAGACACAAATCCCGCGTCATCACCGCACGGGGGCCCCAGAAAGTACCGGAGAGTCCACTATATTGCACATTTGCTTTCACAGACGAGCCCTTTTTTTTTAGCCACATGCGCACGCGTGCACACGTCCTTTTAGACATAAACCACGCGCCCCGCAACCGGCCTCGGAAAGACTACCGCCTAAAATGGTCCCGCAAACAAAAAATTAACCAAACGCTATACGGGTGAGTGCCTTAATTGCGCGCGCCCACGAAAAGGGTGAGTGCTTTGGAATTGAAATTATCCGGCTGGGGACATTTGACAGGCCATAAAATTGGCATAAATGTTTGACGGGCCAGGGA
Organism: Chromera velia; assembly: GCA_018398765.1. NCBI lineage: Eukaryota > Chromeraceae > Chromera > Chromera velia. The sequence goes on along the minus strand of JAHBMJ010003480.1, from coordinate 35,651 downwards.
TTTTTGACGAGCCAGACTATTTTGACGGGCCATGCTATTTTGATGGGCCAGGGATATTTCACGGGCCTAGTAATCTTGACCGGCTCATTTTTTTGATAGGCCAGGCTAGTCTACTATACTTAACCCAGTGAGCCTTTTTTTTGTAGCCACACGCGCCTGCATGCCTTTTTTTAGACACACGCGCGGGGGGCGCGGAGGCCCCGGAAAGCCACCACCAAAAATGGTCCCACAAGCGAAAAAAGCGCGCCGTCTACGCACATCTCACCTCTCCACCGTCTCTATACTAGGGGGGAACGTAATAGTGAATTGACCGCTGGTGGTAGTGGGTGCCTCCCCGTGATTGGGACCAGCGAGGACCCGACCCCTGACTTCCTTTTACCCCTGCTCAGATCTGATGGTAGCCTAGTAACGACGTTGATTGCAGGCTTGGCAATGGGCACAGCCATTGGAGGGTATCAAACAGAACGGGAAAGCTCCTTACCCCAGATGATGACAGTCACCCTCCGTTTGATGGCTAGTGAGGCTCATGAACCCCTAGCAGACCCCCAGGGAGGTTTTCCGGGAGACTCGGCAGGCGGACCATCGGGGTGTGGACTTTCTGTATCTTGTTTTGAATTGTTTGATGGCTTCTCTGTGTTCAATAGTTGAATACTGGCCATACTGTATGTGAATGTTTGTTGCAGTATCCCCGTTTCTAGGATCTCTTGGACTGTACGGACATCCTCGTATGTACAGAGACGCGCATGCTGTCAGAAGAACTCCACTTGGACACACATTGGTGCCTGAATTTCCCATACTACCAATACATAAAACAGCAGATGATCCCACCAGGCTTACGGGGGGGATAGCCTTTTTCGTGAATAAACAATTGTGCCCTGAGGTCTCAAAAAGCAATGCAATCGGCCTTTCCTGCGCCTCAATCAGGTTTCTAGCACCTGCTGAGCTTGTCCAGATCCCCGCAACTCCCCTTTGTGATGAAGCTTCTGTAACTGAGGCCCAGATGTTTACAATTGTGGGTGTTTACTTTCCTACCTCCTCTGCGCAGCGGTATGCGGGTAGCTCCTCGGACGCCCTCTGGGATGGGATCCAAGGGGTCCTAATGTCCTCGCCAGCTGACTTCAGAGTCTTGTGTGGGGACTTCAATGCACACACGGCCAACCTTTGCACCAAAGTCCCCCTCCCATCGTTATTAGACAAGTTGAACGCCTCTATGCCTCATACCTCTGACCACATAGCCCTAGCTGGTAGAGAGCAGCGTTTGGGTCCCTCTCTATATATCCAAATCCAAAGGGACAATAGAGATCACAGGAGGCCGGACCCGCAGGGGAGAACCCTTATTGACAGGGCGTCAGAGTGTGAACTATCCATATTGAATGGGGCAAGACTCATCCCTGCTGTTCGGCCCCCCCTCTCATTGTGCCTGCCCCCCAATCCTCCTGCTATTGATGGTGCTCCGATCTCAGGACAGAGCTGTGAGCACCCGTCTGTGACTCAGAGATCATCCGAAGAGAGCTGTGAGGACCCTTTCCTGGGGTCGGCCCTGTAGGACCCTTGTCCGTCGTCTGCCGAGCATACGTATTTCCAAGAAGCTGGGGTTTTGGTTGTAGACTACATGTTCGTCAGTACACACCTTCTTCCACTCCTTCGCTCCTTCTCCATCAGAAGGGACAGGGAGATAGCACCGGATCATACTCTCCTCTGCGTGGGGTTTGGGCAAGTTCAGGTTATATGGCATACTTATGAATGCCCAGTTCAATCGGGGGCCAGTTGCAGAACCTGGGCATCCAGGCCCCCTCCAGGGGTCGGACAAGTATGACCTAACCCGCGTCTAAGACCCGCGTTCTTCACCATAGTTGCACTAGTACAGTACAGTATAGAAGCAAAACTAGTACAGTACAGTACAGTACAGTTCAAGCTAGAGTTCGAGCGGCCCGCCCCACCCTGCCTCACTAAGTGGGCAGGCCGCCCACCACTCGTCCTACTACCTTTTTATAAGCTTTTAAGCTAAGTTTTAGCATGTTTAGCATGTTTATAAACTAAGTTTTAATAACTTTTTATTAGTGTTCACAGTATGAACAACGAGTCCCACTTGCCTCCTGGGCCCCCACCTACCCTGCCTGAGGGATGAGGATTCGCATTTTGCCTTCGTGGCAGCTGGCCAAGGCCCGGTGCCCACTGCCCTGTCCCAACTTTCGATTCACCAGGATTCGTCGATGCGTCGCACAAGCTGTGTTCCTACTTGAATATCCGTAAATCTCCTTGGATGGGCCCAGGTGCGGGGGGACGTCCTAATCTGCAGGTAGGTGTGATGCAGCCCCCCCCCCTACCCGTTGGCATGGAGCAGGGGGACACGATTGATTCCATTTTCTCCGGGTGGTTTCAGGCAGTGTGTGGTGAGGCAGGTGGCCGTCCCCTCTCGGTTGCTCCCTACCCTCCTCCTTTGAACTTGGAGAGCCCATTATCACCTCCCAGATGTCACAGAGTTGCTCCACCTAACGATGGACAAAGGAGGGTATCTGCGGGGGCGACTTGGAGGGCGGGAAGAAGGTCCAATATGCCCCGTAACAGGCCCCCGATTCTCCAACCACTCCGATTAGAGGTGCGGTGGTGGGCAACTGAAGTGAGAAAATAAAAGACGTTGTTGTTGGCTCCTGGACGACTTGAAAGTTCCTGTAGGATCCAGCCGACCGTTACGCCTTGTCATCGCAGAGACCCACAAAAAGTACAGGGAGGCCAAAATAGCGTACAACCGAGCCTTGTCAGCTTATATGAAGTCGGAGGCAATGGAGCGGGAAAGGGTACTGCAAGCGGAACTGCAAAAAAATCCATATAAAATCTATGAACTACTCAGAGACCTCCGTAAACGCGCAGCAGCAAGGTTGATGCCCTCTCGTGCCGACGATGGTACGTTAGCTGCCCCCACAACACGAGTTCCCTCCCCTTGGGCTTTTGCTGAGCACTTTGCTTAAACATTCTGCTGTCCTGAGGAATCCAGTCCCGGGGAATGCTGTTCAGGGCCCCTCCCGAGTTCCTCTTCTCTCACAGTCCCTAGCATATCGGTCTCAACTGCCTTACAGAATGCCTGTGCCCCTCCTGTATGAGGCTTGGCGCCCTTGAGCACGGAGATACCCCCATCACTTCAGAGGTCCTCTGCCCCCACAGTCCCACCGCCAAGTTTTCTTCCCCTCTCTCTCCTCTCAAACCCCCCCTCCTAACCTGAGGCTTCCGACCCCAGAGCCCCGTCTGGTGCATAGGAAGTTTCTGGTAGCTAGGGTATCGCCGTTTCCAGATCTCGAATTCTTCTCTCAGAAGGAAGTAAAATCCTGTCTCAGGGCTGGTAAGAAAAAGAAGGTGGCTGGCATTGATGAGCTGGTGGTTGAGAACCTGAAGAAATGGTCCCCAAACCTGCTCTTTGTAGCCTCAGTCACAGACGTGTTTAACGTCTGCTTTGTAGAGGGCAGAATTCCATCAATCTGGAATAGATGTCTTATCTCGCCGGTGCTAAAACCCGGGAAGGACCTGGAGGACCCGGCCTCCTACAAACCGATCCCCCTACTTGGATACCTCTCGAAGATATTCAGTTCACTCGTTGATCAGCGATTAAGGAAGATTGTTTCGCTTTCCCGGGTGTAGTTTGGATTTCAAAAGGGTAAAGGTACCAGGGACGCTCTGTTCGTTTTCAACCACATCCTCAAAAAGTATCACTCCCCGGGTATGCATTGTGTTTTCATCGACTTGAAGCAAATATTTGACTCGGTAGCCTAAGGACATAAGCATTTGTGGGAGCGCTTAAAAGAGGAGGGGGTCCCCCCTCATTGAGTACAGGTTGTTCAAGGTATGTACACCGACGTGTGGGCAACGGTCTGTCAACTTGCCAGTGAGGGTACGCAGAATCGGTGTGCAGCGGGCTTAGCTCCTATTGCTGACAAGTTTTGGTTTAGAGAGAGCGTTGGGGTCAAGCAGGGCAATCCGCTCTCGCCACTGTTATTTAATCTCTTTATAAATGACCTCCCGTCTTTTATCGCTAACCAACGTCTTACGGCATCGCTGAATAGGACTGGGCTATCTGATCAGAATCCTCAACCCCCTTCCTCGTCTTCCGCTCTCCCTCCAGCCTTGCTGGCAGCTGTTTCGTCTGCCTCTTCTTCGTCTTCCAGTCACCCAACTTCCACCAAGGTTGGGGTTGGGCCTTCTTCTAACTTCTGTGAGCTTGAGTATCTCCTTTACACTGATGATCTCGTTTTGTTTCACCCACACCCAGGTGAGCTGACTTGCATGCTTGATCGTTTGTTTGCTTACTGTCATTATCTGTGAATGTCTCAAAGTTATACTCGTTGTTTGTGGGGGAGGAATAGAGTTTGGGCGAAAGGAAGGTCTTTCTCTTTGGGGGGAAAGTCATACAACGTTGTTTGGAGTTTAAATATCTGGGTGCAATTTTCGACAGAAATGGGATGGTCAGTCGCGCTTTTGAAATACGTCTAAAAAAAGGGAAGAGGAAGGTGTTTGCATTACTTGGGGAGGTTAATGACAAATTGAATGTGCAGGACTGCAGCCTTGTCAGTATTCCTCTATTCAGCGGAGACAGCAGGCCTGTCACCTCGACAACTACATATTATTGACGACTTCTGGTTAAGTCTATGCCGGTCCCAGGTTGGCCTCCCCTGAACCTCCCCAAGGATTCTCACCCTCCTTGAGTTTGGTATCCTACCCGCAGCTGCAACTTTAGTAGAAAGAGCGCTCAGGTTCCTGTGAGGGGTGGCGTAGAGGCCAGTGAATAATCTAACCAACCTCGTGTACAAAGAACTGTGTGAGAGGCGACAACTGGCCATTTCGGACGACTTTGTTAATTTCGTTTCGTCTTGTTGCCTCGTAGCAAAACTAGACCCCACTGATATGCTTCCACAGAGCCCTTTGTCTTCGAGTACGGTAATGTCATGGGGGAGGGAGCTCTTTTCATCGCCGATGGGTGGTGTACAGAGAAGAGTCTGGGAGACGGCAACTTAACAGACAAATTGGTCTTTTCCGGGCGCCCCCCCCCCTTTTTGCGTCTTATCTTGGTCTCCACCCCCTCCTTATGGTTGTACGCACCTTTCCAATGCCTTGTCAAGCAGGCTTGCACATCTGCTGTGGCGTCACGAGCCGTGGCCACACTTTAAAAAACCGTCCCCCCATTCGTACCTTCTGGAACGCTCGCTTCCCTTCCAGTCTCATCGAGTTATCTCTCTTTTCCGACTGGGGATCTGCTAGACCTTGGCTAGGACGGCCTTGTTTAGAGGCATGGCGGCTTTTTCCCCCCTTGCCTGCTGTTTATTTTGGAAAGAACGAAACCCAACGACCCCACCGCAAGATCTACCCATCGGTGACGAGCTTCACGCTCTTTCTGACTGCCCAGAATTTGACTCTGCTACAGATCGATTCCAGCAGGTCCTACGGGTCTCGCCGAAAGCGAAGTACTTCAGCCTCAGCACACTCGACCGTAGTGAGATATTCTTCATCAAAGTCCTTGTCCCACTACTTTCTGAATGCCCTGGATTGGTGGGGCGAACATTGGTGGGGATCAACGAGTCTTTAGTTTGCAAACAAAGAGACATAACGAGACAGGACACCCCTTCGGATGGAGAAGATGTTGGCTGACAGGGTTTGCCGAATCGGTCTGCTTGCATGGGGGGGGTAAAGGGCACAACGTCTGCTAGACAGTCACGTCAAGCCATTGTTATTCAGGGTCAGAGTCTTCCGATCCTCTCTTCAACGTCTACAGCCCCTATCCAAGCCAGTCTACTGTATAGAGTCGCCACTAGATCAACTCTTTCTGCAGGCCGGCGTTCCACTATGTTGCCTGCTGTCTAGTTGTTAGATGCCTACTATTCAGGCACTTACCCGCTTCCCCCCTTTCTGCCACTCTTATAAGTGTCAGTTGTCTACACAGATAGCGCCAGCCGCTCTAATGGTACGCTTCACGTGAAAGCAGGTTATAAAACATATTGGGGTCTTAGACATCCATGTAATCTCAGCTGTAAACTCAGAGGTAAGCAGACAAACAATCGAGCCAAGCTGAGTCCGATCATGGAATTCTCCATGGTCCTCCTCACATGCTGATAGTCAAATCTGATTTGTAGTATGCTTGCCAACCCCTGGAGTTATGGGTTTCACGATGGGAAAGAAATGGTTGGAGAAGACCTGATAGAAAGCCAGTGTGCAATCAAGATTTGATTGACAAGTTGGTTAGCCTTGTTAATGAATACGAATGGGTACTGGGGGGGACTGTGTCCATCCAATAGGTGAAGGTGCACAATAAAGAGCCTGGTAACGAAGCAGCGTATGCTCTCGCTGTCAAGGGTGCGTATCTTCCCATCCTTTGTGCATAATGTTCTTATCTGTAAAGGAGTAGGGGGTTGGGTATATTGGCCTGATATACTGGGCCGGAGCGAGAGAGCGTGACTTGAGGCGGAGAGGGAGATTTGGTTCTGGCCTTGGAAGTTGAAGACTGTCTGGTGCTGCACCCTGCTCTTAGAGCTAGAAGAGGTTGTGCTGATTGAATTTATTCATTCTTCTTCTCGGTCGTTGATGCAGCGTGCTTGGTAGGAGTTCTTCTCCTCTTAGCATGAGTCGGTTTTCCGCTTTGGCCTGTTTTTCCTCATTAACTAGTACTGTATGCCAGAGGTTTTTTGTCCAAGACCACTCTAGGGAGCAGGCCGATAGACCGTTTGCATGACCAGATATGTAGTGTGCAGCGGGTAATGCCAAGCAGTTGTGTGATGCATGTGTATGGGGTGGAGGTACTACTCAGACGGGCGGATGCTTCCATACCCCCTCTTAATACCTAATACTTAGTACTCCGTCTCTGCCGTCTCTGTGATTTTTTCCGCATGGGGGCCCCAGAAAGTCTATTACTATATTGCACATTCGCTTTCACGGACCACTATACTTAATACGGCGAGCCCTTTTTTTTTTTAGCCACATGCGCTTACACGCGTTCTTTTAGACACAAACCACACACCCCACGACCGGCCCCGGAAAGACTACCGCCTAAAATGGTCCTGCAAGCGAAAAATTCACCAAACGCTATATACGGGTGAGTGCTTTAATTGCGTGTGCCCGCGAAAAGGGTGAGTGCCTTGGAATTGAAATTATATCCGGCTGGGGACATTTGACGGACCATAAAATTGGCATAAATGTTTGACGTGCCAGGGATTTTTGACGAGCCAGGCTATTTTAATGGGCCACGCTATTTTGATGGGCCAGGGATATTTCACGGGCCTGGTAATCTTGACCGGCTCACTTTTTTGACAGGCCAGGCTAGTTCTCATTTCAACTTAAGGCGGCGCGCGGCAAACCATGCGGTCAGGCACCTCCGGGCCCCCCGTGCACGGCTTTTTGGCCGTGGCTCGAGTATGCTGAGACGTGTTGTGAACACCGGAATTGACTAAGAATTAAGAGTTTCCCCCCTACTTTTTTGTACTATGCAGCAATACAGAGATTACCGAGGCTTACTGCTGCTCGTATAAAGCAGAGTTATTGTTTTACCCGGTAACAGCTAGTAACGGCCCCTGTCTACCGATAATTACCCGTTGACCAGTATTCGACTTGATTTACTTAAGCTTTACTAGAAAAAAATGACTCTCTTAAGTTATATACTTGCATATAAAGGCCTTCAAATTTGCAATATCGCATTATCAAATTAGTGATGAAAATTTGTTTCTGTCAAAAAATTGCAGACTAAAACCAATTTCTTAAAACTTGCCCTTCAACTTCTCGGTCTTGCATATGAATCATTCGAATGTCATCGATAAACTCTCTGGCCAGTCATGAGACTTCGCATTGCCGGGTCGTCATTATCGTCAGTCGTCTCAGTTTCGGGCTCCTGATCGTTCATGACCCCCCCTCCCCCTCTTTCCACATCCCGGCCCGCCCCCGTGGTGCTTGTGGGCCCCCCTTCTTCGTCGCCCTCCGCCAATCTTCCGACCTCCGCGCTTAAACGTTGAACGCCCTCTTCATCCTCCTCCCCTCCTCCCCCCTTGACATTCTCCAATACCGCCACCAGAAAGAATCCAGCAGCAATCAATCCAATGCCGGCCAGCGCATTGAACGGCAGAATGAAACCATCGGAAACATAGTCCAGGAGACAGGATGCTGGGACTGTGAGAAGGTTGCCGACGTTCAAGAACACAGGACTGCAGGCTACGAGCCCAGCAAATAACGACAAACGAAACGAGGCGTCAATGGAACAATTCAAAAAGATCTGCAACACTTCTATCCCCGAGCCAGGCAGCTTGAAGGCCTCCAACCCCGTCCAGTTCGCCACAAAGACCAGCAACGCAACCACAGGCAGCGGCATCGCACCGTACAGACAGGTGAACCTGAGGGCATTGGCAATCGGCACGTCGTCGCTTGCCGAAATGGTGTACTTCACTCGGATCGTCTGGATGGCTGCGTACCCGATCACACTCACTGCAATCAAGAATAAGGGATCATTCCATCAGGATCTTTTTCCACACAGACCCACGCCGTCGGACAGAAAGGGTGGGGCACCGAAAGAAGAGAGGACAGAGGGATCGAAGAAAAAAAAACAAACAAGAGAGGAAGGAAAGAAGCAACCAAGAAAGAAACTGAGAAAGCAAGATGGAAACGAACGAACGAAGGCATTTACACAGGAAGAGAGGAAAGAAGGAAACAAGAGAGCAAAGAAGGCACGAAGGCAGAAAAAAAAGGAAAAAGGGGAAAAGCGAGGGAAAGGATGGAAGGGAGGAAGGAGAAAATGAAAAAAGGAAGAACAAGCGAAACGAGCAGAGAGAAGGAAAAGAAAGGAGCAAAAAGGAAAGGAAAGGAAAGGAAAGAAAAAAAAGAAAAAGAGACCAAAAAAGAAAAGAGAAGAAAAAAGAAGAGCGGTACAAGCATGGATGGAGGCACTGGCGGAGAAAGTGAAATGCAGAGCACGATCGAAGGGTGCAAACGGGGAGCGTGGACGCCGCCAGACAGGCACTGATTTCCTTTTGAGGCTTGAGAAAGAAAGAAAAAGGGGAATCCCAGAGAAGAGAAAACTCACGAGTCACAAGTACATAGCCCAGAGGGCTCTCTCCCCGCGCACGTCCCTCATCGGTTGTCCCGTACAGAGTAACCATCAGGACTCCGACCTGCATGGTGGAAGAAGGAAAGGAGAAGCTCTGTCAGTTGTAAACAGTAGGTCGGTACGTTTATGTGTGGGGAACGTGCGGACAGTTCTTCATACACAAACGCAAATGTAAATGAGTTTCTGCTTGCGGCCATTCCCTTCACTCTCACACACATGCTGAAGGGACACAGATGGACAGAAGACAAAGAAGAAAAAAAGAAACGGTCTCAGTTGGTGTTGGTGACTCTCCCACGGACAGATCCCCTCACAGCAGAGCATACAACCATCCGTGAGGCGACATTTAGGCATTTCATCGTTTCATTTGCCTACCTGGGAGACAATCACCCCTGCAGTCTTCACCGGAGAGAATTTTTCTCCCAGAAAGATGACAGAGAAAAGGTACACGAAGGCAGGGGCCGACTGGAAGACGGCGGTGTTCCCAGAGATGCTCGTCATGCTCAAGGAGATGTACCTGAATTTATAGGGCCGACCCGGAAAACGATATTCACATATATACCCACGACAACACAATTTGATTTCACAACTACATGCCGAGCACGAGAAAGTGATTCCACGCGATTTCTATCCTACCCCTTAGAGGAAGCAAAGGTCTGCCCTGTCCTTTCTGCATTTTGATTCTGGCAAAGATCGATCGGTCATACACGGGACGTCTATCTTCTGGATATCAATCCTGTCCTTTCTGAATTATATAGAAGAGAGAAAGCCGGTGACCCAACGAGATGTCCCCAGTTCCCCCCGGTTAAGAGACAGACAAGAGAAACAACGTTACTGCAGGGACTGACTGACCATATGTACACGCCAATTTGCCAGATGGTTCCGCAAATGAGGGCCCAGAAGGCAAGTGTGCCCCAACTCTTCCCTCCCAGATATTCCGCATTGCACAGGGACAGATCATCCTCACTGCCCCTTTTCTTGGACACGAAGCGCCACACGATCCACAGAGAGAAGAAGAGAACTCCATACACGACAGAGGCACATATCCGAAATAGGCCCAAGTTGATCTCGCTCTGTGAGAGGGCCGAGCCAAATTTGGTCATCAAAAGCCAAGTCGTGATACACGCCAGCACGGCGAGATACTTGGCGGTGATCGCTAAGAATCCACCTGACGCTTTCTCTGCCTGCATCCCGGAATCTTGGGGAACGTTCTGATGATCCTTTGGACGGGCCGTCAGCGCCTGTTGGCGTGACAGACTTCTTGCGCTCACGACGTATCCAAGTCCCCTTGCCGCAACAATCGATGCGCACTGCCAGGTTCAGCGAATTCTCGCACACTAGGTGTGCTGATGTAAATGTATGGAATGACAGAAGGTGACTGGGGGGTTCGCAGTGCTTCAACTGATGAGTCGCGGTATACGTTACCACCTCCAGCTCCATGGCCGGAGCCCGGACTCAGGGAGAAGATGTCTGACATTATGTCACAGCGAGTTTTTTGTGTCACAGTCTGACCGAGCTAAATTGCATGTCTGAAGTAATTGTCATGCAGTGCATGTACACCACTCAGGCGCGCGCGCACTCGCGCGAAATTCCATGCATTTAATTGAATGAAGTGGGGAGGTCTCGATCGATTGCATGCATGTTCCGGGGTGCAAAGGATCAGAGTTCAGAAGACCAAAAGGCACACAGACCAAACAGCCCATCAGTGCACGCAAAACAGATGTACATATGCACATCGTCTGATCAATGTCTTGTGTGATCCGACGTGGTGGCATGTGAATTGCAGTCAGTCAGTCAGTGAGTCAGACTGAACAAACGCAAACTATGTACAAAGCGGGAGAATAAATCCTTCAGCAAACAGTTCCGGCACCGAAGAAGCTGAAAGTCGTGCATGTTCACGCAGCTTACGACAACGTGTGAGTGCAGTTTATCGAATAAACGGTGTAATGTGGCAACGAAACGAGTCGCGCTGAACAACTCCTCATTTCATTTCTTGTTCTCCCCAATAATTCTTCAAAAATAGCCCTCCGAAAGAAAGGAACGGGGATGTCCGGGTTGGCCGAGGGGAAGGCTGACAAGGGTCAGAAGCCCCATGCAGACGGACAAGCCCCCATCTACACAGGATTGACGCCACTGAGCCCCATTGTTGCAAAGTACAAATGGTCAAAGAAAGTCCGCAGAATCGGTCAGTCAGTCAGTCAGTCAACCGCCTGTAAGGCTGCCTGACTAAGCCTGAGCACAGCAAACAAATTTCTTGTAAAGAGATGCCTAAAGCCCTCACTTCGCTTGCATCTAGAAGGATAACCCCGAAAACTCCGTTCTCTCCCTGCAACGGCTCTCCATTGCTCCCCGTCTCTTTCCCGATCCCCTCCTTCCTTGTTCTTCTCAGCTACTTGCTCCTTTCTGTCCAGAGCAACTCACGCATTTATTTGTTCATCTACCTATGTGTGTATGCATCTATGTACCCACCCGTCTATCCATCTATCCACCCCCTGTTCATTCATCCATCCATTCATTTGTTCATTCATCCAATGATTCTTTCTCTGCAGCCGCAATTGACCTGAGCGAGCCTGCCTTTCTGGAAACGGGACAGGGGGTCAGTCTGTCGATTGAATCACTTCGTCAAGCAATGAAGCTTCTTTCAGCGGAACATGAATTGCACAGACGCATTCACTTGACTGTTAGTCCGGAAACTTTCCTTCAGCCTTCTCGCCCGCAAGGGGAATAGTCAGTGAGTCAGCCGACAAAAGCAGGACCGTGGACTGCAATAGAAGATCTGTGCTTTCCTCCAGAGACTCTTGACGCCTACAAGTGTGGTTGTTTTGTTTGTGACAAAGAATTAAAGGAAGGTCTTTCAGGCAATCATTTCACTCCCCATCGTTTTCCTCCCTTCCCTTCCCTCCCTCCCTATCTTGATCGTTGCAGGAGACTCACCGAATCCGGGAAGACAAGGACAAAGAGAAGGAAAGAGAAAAGGAAAGGGAAAGGGAGAAGGAAAAAGAGAAAGAGGGCGCTCAGGGGGTGAAAGCAGACCAGAAGGAGAAAGAGAAAGCAGAGGGAGGGGCGAAGACAACCCCAACGCCCACACCACTGGACCCACACGCCCAGACGCAAGTGGGTGCTCTCCCCCTGTTTGATGGTATAGAGCCCCTGTCGTTGGAAGATGAGGGCTCTGGGGGCGGGGGCGGCGGGTTGGAGGACAAGAAGCAGAGAAGGAAAAGGAGACAGGAGAAGCGAAGGAAGGTTGCAGCACGTCTAGCAAAGTCTGAGCACTTGCCTGCCTGTCGGGAGTCTGTCTATCGCTTGGGCTATCTGGAGTTGCTCAGGGAGGTTGGGGTCTCCTCTCAGAGGCTCAAGATGGCACAGGGAGGTCGGTCTTCTGCTGTTTTGTTTTTGGTGCTTCGCTGTGTCTCTCCATGCATGAGCCTTTTGTTGAGCAGACAGAAGAAGAAAACGAAAAGAGACGCAAGTGATCCTTGAGGAAATGATTCAAGCTCGCTTTTCTAGAAAATGGACATTGAGGACTTTGAAGCAAGAAACTGGAATGGATGGACTCGAGGACGGGCAACAAAGTGAACATCTTCCAAGTGTCTGTCTGTGGTAGCACAATGGAAGGATGATTGCCTGGTGTTGTTTTGCATCTGCTCGTGTTTGTATGGGTGTTGTTCTCCCGTTGCTTGCAGGGTTCTTTCCCTGTGGTACCATCATTGGCCGTCAAGCAGGGCGCATTGGCGAGTCCAGATTGTCTATGGTGTCGCGCTCTGCGGAGGCAGGCCGGAAGTATGCGGAGGAGAGGGGGGAGATAGGGGCCCTCTGTGTAGGGTCAAAAAAGAAAGGCGAATGCGAAGAAGAAACGGCAGTAGGTTTGCATGATGGAAAGAGAGAAGCAAAAGAGGGAGAAAGGGAAAGACCACAATCAGCACAGAGTGACGGTTCAGAGCTGTTTAACTTTGCAAGACCGTCACGCAAGGAGACTTCTGTGTGTGGAAGAAAACCGCTTCTTCCTCCCTTGGTGCTTCCTAGCTCGCCCTCTCCTGTTTCAGGGGAAGGCCGTCAGAGGTCTCCCAGTTCACTCATGCGCCGTTCTTCTCTTCCTATTTCCCCATCCAAGAGGCCTACCTCACCTTCACAAGCTGAGGGGGCGACCTTTCGATTGGATTCTGACATTTCCCCTTGTAGAGCCTCAAAAAGACAATCCGCCTCCGTCCCAGTCAAGCAGCCCGTTCTGTCTCGTATCAACGCAAAGAGGCCGATGGACGTTGTGGACATGGCTGTTGCGTGGAGAGCCGCCACAGTCGCAGCACTTGCAGAGGAATCAGAAGACAACTGTGAGGGGGAAGAGAGAGAAAGAAGGAAAGAGAGAGAGGGGATGGAATCGGGGGATGAGGGAGACCTCAGGCCGGGTACCGGTGTGGTGAATACATTGGGTGGAAGTGGGAGGAAGACCCCGGCATCCCTTTTTCTTTCGTCTCGTGTGCCGGGGTCCGAGGGTGTTGATGGCCAGGCGTGGATGAGATTTTGGAAGGATCAGTGTAAGGGGACACGGGAGGAGGGGGAGGAAATCCCAGACATTACCTCCTCAGATCCTCTGCTGCGACTTTCATTTGCAGAATTCAAAAAGAGGAGTGATATTGGACATCCAGACGTTAGCCAAGGAGGGGGTGTGAGTGGTGAAGGTCCTCTTTCAAGTCCGCTGTTCCTTCATCAAGAGGGGCCGAGGGGACAGGCACCTCCGTCTGCTGTGGCGTTAATGGAGGCTTTTCGACAGAAGCAGCGAAACCCTGGGTCGGTCTGTGGGTCGGTTACTGGGAAGAGATCTTTTCCTCATGAAAAAAAAAGTCGTCATGCACGAGCGGACACCTTTGAGAAACAAAGCGGGCTCTGGATGAACAATATATATTGCTTTCCAACAAAAAGGTAGAAACAGATTGAAAGGTGGATTTTGTACACACTCTGTCACAGATACACAGTCACTGTTTTTCCGTATGTATGCATTCTGACGATGTTTTCTTCTGCAGTTCTCTGAAGAGAACGAGCCGCCCTGCCAACCTGGGAGTGCCCTCCCGTGTGGTGGGGCCTGTCGATAGGACCTCTCGGGCGTTGCGGTTTGAGGTCCAGTGGGGTGCGCCTCGGCGGGTGTTTGCCACAGAGACAGAGGCATTTGCAGAGAAGGCGAGGACGAAGCCCAGAGATGCGCGCACACGTCCCGAAATGCTTACATCTGGGCCCGGTGCTGTGTGTGGCCGGGCCGGGAGGTGGCGTCTTACCCTTCCACGGTCACAGCGATACGGTAAAGGAAGTTTGAGAAAGTCGGGGGAAGAAGTTAAAGGAGGGCAGGGACTTCCCGCAGATGCCCCCGGGGGAACAAGGGGATCCCAAGAGCGGGGTCGTGCGTCCTCCTCCTCTCAAGAAGTGGAGCTGACCAAGAGCAAGTCCAACACGGTCATTGTCGCTGCCTCTCCGTCCGCTTCCTCCAGTCCTACAGACGCCCCGAAACTCCCAGAGGCAGACAGCAGAGGCACTGTCGAGTCTGTTAGACAGAGAGGGAGATCAGCGTCTCAGGAGAAGGCAGACAAAGCGCTCATGGAAGACGCTGTGAGGGTGGTGGAAGATAGAGAAGGTGGCGAGACCCTCGAGAGGGCAGTCTCTCCAGGAGAGTCTCGAGGAGGGGAGGAGGGAGACACAGAGAGAAAGGGAGGCAGGTCGACTGATGAAGATCCTTCAGGGAAAGAGAAATCAGAGGGTCCTCCTGCTGACTCTTCCGTGTCCAACAAAGAAACAGAAAATCTTGTTGGAGCAGAAGAAGAAGGGCGGGAATGTGAAGGCGAAAGGATTGAAGGGTCGTTGGAAGAGGAGAGGGAGGGGGCGTTAGAGACAGAAAGAGAGTTTACGGATGACGGAATCGACCTACCTGATGACGATGAAAAGAGAAAACGTGCATCGAATGGTTCGTTCGAGTCATTCTTATCATCAATTCGTTTTTTTTCTTGCCTCCTCAACACTACAGCTCGATTCGGTTGAATTTCTCGTTTGCCTTTCAGCATGACTCTTTTCTCCAGGCTCTCAAAGAACTCACTCTCCTGATCTGGTGTTCCCTAATTTCGCCCCCTTTTGATTTTCTTCGCACACCCGGCCGCCGTTTCTTCTCGTGTCTCCTTGACCGTCTGTTTGAGTGTTTTGCAGTGAGCAGCTTTGAGTTGACGGTGTATTGTGTCCCCATGCGAGCAGAAAGTGTCGGAAAGAGACGGAAGGAAAGAGTGTGAGGGACCCTGGCATCCCTCTCTCTCTCTCTGTTTCTCTTTCTCTCTCCCCTCTCTCTGTCTCTGTCTCTGTCTCTTTCTGTCCCCCCCCCCCCCCCNCCCCCCCCCCTCTCTCTCTCTCTTTCTCTTTCTCTCTCTCTGAAGTGCTGCATGTGTGCGTGAGAGAGGAAGAGAGAGGGGAAGAGAAAGAGTGCGTTTTTCTGTGATGTAGATTGAAATGATACCCTCATTTTTGTCTGTGCGCTGCTTGACCTCGTTTGCAGTTGACTGCGAGCCCTCCTCTCCTTCTTCTCTGTCAAGGAAGCTTCCCTCTCCGCCGTCCAGCACACAGGGGAGAGGGCTGGGCAGACAGCCGGGTGGGTACTCGCTCAAGAAAGAAGGAGAAGTAGAGGCCCCGGGGGATTCTCCGAAGAGAAAAAGTTTCTTTGTGTTTGATGAATCCCTTGAGAGTGTTCTTCTCGAAAGGGACAAGGAGAATTCAGAAGAGGAGGCTTCCCCTTCCCCTTCAACATCTCCTCCTCCCCCCACAGAAATAGCGGATCGTCTGGAGATTCTTCGGAAAGACATTGAGGCAGCAGGTCTTGCATGCCCCCCTTCTCCACCGGAAAGCCAAATAGTGGGGGGCCTGTTAGAAGGCGCAGGGGGGAATGCGAGAAAGAACAAACAAAAATCCGTAGGGGGTGTACAGAGTCCGCCCAAGGTCACTTTTTTGGATTTGGAAAAGATGAAAGCCGAGGCAAAGGCAGTGATGATGCTTCAAGATTCTCAGAGATCAACGACAGTCCCTCCAGATAACACAAACAGGTTGGCAACTCATCGTTCTTTCCCGGACCACATTGTCGCATTCCCGGAAACGCATCGTTCTTCGGATCTGCCTGTTATCAAAGAGGGGAACAATCAAGTATCTGACGAGAAACTGGACAAGGACCCCACAAGAAAAACGGGAAAGGGGAAGGGCGCAGTCACGATTGCGTCGGCCTTTGCAGCAGCAGAGGCGACGATGGAAGCGATGATGAACGGGAACACAAAAGGTAAAAGGAGAGGGGGGGGGGTGAAGGGGTTGAAGAAAAAGGGAGACAACAAAGTAGATGGAAAGAACCCTCAGCAGACAAACGCCACAACAAGGGAGGCCCAAACAGCAGGCGAGGGAGGAATTCTGGATGCAGTTCTCACCGACGACCTTCTCGCGGCTTTCCTGTCAGTTCAGTCACTCAGATTCCAACCCATCATCAGAAAATGTATGCACCTCTGCACACATATGAACTGAAACATGAAGAGGAAAGCAATGAAGAGTGACATCAGATGGGTACAATTGACGAGACACGCTAGACATGGAGGGGGGGAGGAAATGAGAGGGGGAGAAAGAGAGAGAGAGAGAGAGAGAGAGAGGGAGGGAGAGGGGGAGAGAGAGAGAGAGAGAGATCAAAGCAGAACGTATAGTACAAATGAGATCTGTCGTAGCAGATTCAGTATGAGCACACTGAGAGCAAACGCTTGGATTCCACTCACATTTGCATGCCTGTACTTTATTTTTGCCTCTGCATGCAGGCAGAGGGCGTCGAGACCCTACGATAAGAACTCGCAGCTCCAGCCGCCGCCGTTGCCAAAGGTTCGTCCAAATGAGGTTGTGCACATGCGTTCATACAGTGTGGTGCTCCTTCTCTTTCTCTCTCTCTCTCTCTACCCCCCCCCTCTCCCTCCCTCTCTCTCTCTCTCCCTCTCACGGTCACGGGGAAGAACGAGAAAGAGCTCTTTGACTAGGACCTGCACAAAAGAATTTTTCCTACCACAAGATCTTCCGTGTAAGCATGCATGTCTTCTTCTCTTCTTTCAATTCTCTTTCATGTTTCTTCCTTCTTGCAGATCCCACGGGTTGCAATTCTGAAGCGGAAGGTCTTCATGCCAGCGGAAGTGCCGACTCTCCATGACTGCAGAAAGAGGAAGTGGATTCAACTCCACAAGAAGAGAGAGGAGGACGACAGACCCCCACCCGCACTCGAGAAAATGCTCAACGCGGTGTTCGGAGACCCCAGCAAGCCCAACTCAAAAGGGTCCGTCTGCCTGCCTGCCTGCATGCCTGCCTGTCTGTCTGTCTGTCTGTCTGTCTGTCTGCCTGCCTGCCTGCCTACAAGAAGTATGTGAAAGTGCAGCAGCTTGGACATTCGATGCGCTCCTCAAATTTTGCGCGAGAGACTCTGAATCATCGTTTTTCTTCCCTTTGACCCCCCCCTTCTGCGTTCTTCCCTTCAGCTTCAAATGATCTACGTGGTCTCTGAACTCCCCCCCCCATTGCAGAAAAAAGAGAAGGAGGCGACCAGCACAGCCGGAGGTCTCGTTGAAAGACGAGATTCATCACTTCTTTCAGAGAAGGTCTGTAGGGCAGTCTGTGAAGATTCTTGGATGGCACGTGAAAGATAGAAAGAAAGAAAAGAACAGCAAAGAGGTGACAAAGGACAAAGCCCTTCTCTCCAATTTTTTGTTCATCCACGATACCTCTGCACTATCTGCGGAACGACCGCTTCATGTAGAAAAGCATTTAAAACCTTTCTTAGACATTAAAAGCGTTCGCCATTTTTTTCGAAAATCTCTCTACTGTCGCGTCAATAGAGAATGCTTTACAGATTGTTTCAATGTCGCATGTGACATCGTATTCTCAGGACATCTGATACAGTTTACGAAAAAAACCATATCCAATGCGCCTCTCTCTCTCTCTCTCTCTCTCTCTCTGTCTGTCTGTCTGTGTGTGTGTGTGTGTGTGTGTGTGTGTTCACTTCATCAGGCGCCCCCACCGTCCATCTGCTGTCACGGGCACGTCTTCAATCACCGCCCTGCTAGTCCAATCGGGGAGGAAGCCTGCTGTCTCCATGGTCCTTAACAGAAAGGACGGTCATGCAGTGGCATCTGCGGCCACAGGCCCCGCCGCAGCAGCAGCCGAGGGCACGGGAAAGGACAAACTAGGGCTGGTCAGGCTCTTCAGACGCAACGCAAATCTGCAGCAGAAACGCTCAGCGCGATATCAAAAGTTCAAACGTCGTTTTGCGAAGAGGCTCATGACAGATGAGAGAGCACGAGAAGGAGGCCCTCTGTGGGTGTTGACGCAAATCCATAGAGGAAAAAGACGCAGAGTCAAAACTTCCCCCTCGGAGTCGACTGCCCCGAGTGCCGCCTCGTCCAGAGGATTTGGGGAGGAGAGGACGACACTGTGGGACCAGTTCCTTGCGTACACAAACTCACAATGCATCAAGAGTCCGTAAGTTGTATTTCTATCTATTCTGTCTTCATATGAAATCTGTCACGCGTAAATGAGTCGAATATGATGTTTTCCCGGATTGGGATTCAAGTTTATCTCGAAGAGTGTGATTTTGGGGTCTTGAATCGAAATATGTGTGGATCTGATGGGGGAGACGGAAGAGCAAATTGGCGTCTCCTCTTCTGTGTCTGTGTGTGGGAAGAGGGGGAAGATCAGGCATCGCACAAGGGGGTTCCTTCTGTCGTCTTGCGAAGCTTGACCAGATTCGTTCTTTGCGCCTTGTTTTGCCGCTGCCTTGAATCAGAGACTCCCTTCTTCTTGTGTATGCGCAAACGCAGAGCGACAGAGAGGTGAAGCGGCTCTGAGGCGCATCCGGACTCTTTTTAGGGAAACGCGGAAGGAGTCCTCGTCGGTTCTCTCGAGGACCGTGGAGAGACTGCAGAAGACTAGACCAGAGCAAATGGGGTCAGTCGGTCAGCAAAAACAAATTGCGTGTGAAAACCAAAGCACGGAACCGAAGCGCAAGTGTGTGCGTGTGTTTGTGTGTGTGTGTGTGTGTGTGTGTGTGTGCGTGCGTGTGTGTGTGTGTGTGTGTGTGTGTGTGTGCGTGAGCCTGTGCGTTTAGATGAAGGATATGGAGGTGTCTCATTCTGAAGAAAAAGAAGTGACGATGCAGAATTCAAAGGCTTTGCCAAGCCCGCGCACCCAATTGAGAAACGGGGTTTTTTGTATCCTTCCTCTGGCATCAAAGCTTAATTGAGTATCCCTTTATTGTGCCCGTCTGTCTGCAGCATCAAGACCGACGTTGTGGCTCCAGCAAGACTGAGCCGGGGAGTCTCTGATCTGGTCAGTCCGACCGTGTGGCAAACGCACATCAGTCGACCGAATGCACAACAAGAGGTAATGGACTTCTGTGACTTTCATACAGATCTGCAGATAGAAAACATTGTGTAGTAGATCTTTGTCAAGGTTCGACAAGGATGATCGAAAGACAAAAGACAATGCCTCAGTAGCCTGAGAAATGCAGTTTACTTTGCGTGCCTTGCATGCGCCCAGCGTTGCCTGCCAGTCCTGCGTGGATACATTCACAGGGGGATCTTTCCCTTTCCTTCTGGCGGGAGGAGAAGAGAAAATATATGCAAAAGGGTAAAAGGTCTACAGATTCCCCCACAGGACACAGGGCAAATAAATGAACAATCTTCTTCTTCCTCACATGCAGCACCATCTTCGTTGTCTTGCGGAGGAGGGACGGACACTCAAGGCAAAGTTGAGGGCAGCTAAAGCAGAGACATTCTCGAAATACGTCAGAAGGCTGGCAGACCCACTCAGACAACCACACAGAGGTCAGTCCAGACAGAGGGCCCAGAAGTCTCACTGTGTGTTCATCCGTTTGGTGGTCTGCTGACATCGACAAACGCTGCTGAATGTCAATCGCGAACTCAGAAAGCGGCTTTGGACTTTTATACATTACATCCTTGTTGACATACAGAGATGAACATCTATTGTCTGTCTGTTTGGTGTCAAAGGTGTTCTCTTTCTCCACGCTTGCTGGGACGCTTAGTACAGACGATGAAAACACTGAGAGGTGAGGTCATTAAGCGTGTCATTGAACACAAACTAATTATACATGGAATCGAATGAGAGGCCCGTTTCCTTTCTTTCTAACACATTCCTGCTTTTCGCTTCCCTCCCTTCTTCCTTCCTTCATTCTTTGTTCCTTAATTCCCTGCAGCTGAGAGGTTCCTGTGCGACGTCTGTCAGTACGTCCTTGCGGGAGGGAACGAAGTCTCGTTGAACCTCCTACTCAGGGTTGGTGCGTCTGTGGGTCTGTGGAGGGGGTCGGGTGGAAAGGGAAAGGGAGGAATAAGAAAAAGTGGGGTTGTTCAAATATGCGAGGAACCATATTTGATTATCTGTAGTTCTACAGGGCATTTGCACCCTCCCTCCCTCCCCGTGTTCCCTCCGTGGAGAACAAAAGAGCCGTGTAGCCCAAGCTTTTCCACTTCATCCTTATCTGAAGGGCAAGACGTAGACAGACAGATAGACAGACAGACAGACAGACAGACAGGCAGGCAGATGGAGGGAAGAAAGAAGAATGAGGCAAAGGGTAGACCCTCTATGGCTTTTTCTTTTATTTTGACTGCTCTTCTTAGCCATGGACGGAAATCATTTTACTTACGAAGAGAGAGCTACGGCCTTTCCAAACGTGGATTGTTTCATGAATAGTTCCCTTCTCTGCGTCACCTGCCTGCCTGCCTGCAGTCTCTTCGCATGCTTCGGGTCTCCGATTTGTGTCGTAGAGAAGTCGCAGTTGTGGTGGGGGCCTTTGTCGATGCCCTCCAGGTCCGTTGATCCCATTTATTTTGGTCCTTCGTTCGTTCGCGTTCCTTGCTTCCTTGTTTGTTTTCTCCCTTTTTCTGTGGTGCGCATTCTTCCTTTTGTTTTCTGGTCTCGTCCCAACATCGACTGAGCACATCCTTCCCCACTTGCTTCTTTTGGTTGGCTCAGACTCATTTCTTTTTGAGAGGTCAACGAAGTTTGGCATACAATGTTTGAGATGTCCTCAGAGCGGATCCGTCAACACAAGCCCTCGATGTTTGATGGGATATTTGTTGTCCTTCCCCTCTTTCCTTCTTTTCTCTCTCTCTCTCTCTGTCTCTGTCTCTCTCTCTCTCTCTCTCTCTCTCTCTGTCTCTCTGTCTCTCTGTCTCTCTGTCTCTCTGTCTCTCTCTCTCTCTCTCTCTCTCTCTGGCTCTCTCTCTCTCTCTCTCCCTGTGCAGCTTCCCCCCGATGCCGTTGTCGAGGCCATTCATTCAATCCTTGAGCCTGCCGTGAGGGCCCAAGAGGAAGCAGAACGGCTCAACAAGGAAAGAGAAAGCTCAAAAAGAGACACAGTCGCTGAATTGTCATCACCCGCTCGCGATCACTCCCACGCCTCTGTCGCTTCCACTCCCAGAGAAGGTCCCAACGGTTCCGTTGGAGAGTTGAAAGCGTCTGAGGCACTTGAGGAATACGACAGGGTCCTCTCCATTGTTGCCGAGAGAAAGAAAAAGAGAGTGATTGTCTTTGGAAGAGACACAGGAACAATCTCACCGTCCCTTTCAACACGGAAGAAGGAGAAAGAGAAGGGACGCAAAGAAAGCGTATGGAGACGTCTCACCTGTTCTCCCACTAAACAAAACCTCCAACTCCAAAAACTCGCACCGTCACCTCTCCCTCAGGGTGATGAAGTTGATGACGACGACGAAACAGATGAACAAAACGAACAGAGCGGGAAAGACAAAAGCCCTCTAGGGTCCAACGAAGACGGCGCGGCGGCGCCCCTGCCTTCTCAGTCTTCTCCTCGGCATGGCCCCGTCCACTTCTTTGCAGAGGGCTCCGCCGCAAGAGAGAGCGTGATGACATCACAGCAGAGCACCAACCTTCCCACCCATCTAGAAGAACAGACTCAAAAGGACCTTCCCCTCTCCCACACAGAAATTCAAGAGGAAGGAGAAGAACCCGAAAACTCAACAGAATCTCAGCAAGATGCTAGAAGCCAAGGAGGGACCCCTGACTCTAGAAAATCCGGACTCACGGGGGGGTCGCCTAGACTTTCAAGAACCCCCGCCCCCCCCTCTGGACTCCCCGGAACGGCGCGGTCGAGCCTTGTGGCCAGCCGACGGCGGTACAGCAGTCACGCCCATGCCATGCCCGTCCCGTCCATACCTCCACCCTCATCTGCGAATAACAAAGCCTCCATTCTCTCCACCGGACAGAGAGACGCAGCCTTAAACAGGCTACTGGTGGCGCAGAAGAGGGCGACCGTCGCTCCCCATGGGTCCTCAGCGGTAACTCCGAGATCTCCCCACCAGCCAGGAGGGACGGGGGGGTTGGTGCAGGCACCAGCGAAGAAGAAGGGCCATCAGAGGGGGTCGGTGGAGGCCTCTGCAGTGGTTGCGCAGTTTGTCGAAGGTTTGGCCCTCGGACCTCCAGACATTCCCCCGAGCCCAAATTCATCTGTACAGTCAGAGGTGGGTCTCTTCTATGTGCTTTTTATCTTTTTTGGCGCGCGCATTGATCGAATTTGAGAGATTGCTTGCCGTGTGAATGCTTCAGATCGTGCTTATTCGGAAGCATTCCTTTGACGTGAGCGTGATAATATGCAAAAGGTTTTTCTCTTTTGGAGTTGTTCAAAAAAAAAGGAAAAAGAAGGCATGCTATTGCAGGCTGGTCGGTTCTGTCAGTACGTCGATTTCTACGTGTGGTCTCATGTCTGCGTCCTTCTTCACACGTAACTTTGTATGTCAATCTTTTCTTTTTGCAGCGAAACTCGGTTGCTGAAGCCATGGGAAGCCGGGAACGTCCGCTTGACCAGCCTTGTTCTCTTCGGCTTCCTATGAACTATCATGATTGACATATATTGACAGATCTGTCAAAAGCTTTGAATCATGATCTTCAATTAACTTATATATTTGTATAACTTCAAGGTGATTGTATAATTTAAAACCAGTGTTCAGTTTTTTATAACACTGATACGTATGCAAGGCATAACCTAGGGCATAACGTATTTTGTTTGGTTTAATTTTGTGTAATTGTGGGAATAACTTAAAACACAAATAACCTAGCAATCAATTTAAGAATGTATAAGAACGTAATCATAATGTACTCTACCAGTAGAATGCTAGGTAGAATGTGTTCAGTAGTAATCAGCATGTTTCGTTTTAATAGCTAGTACTGTTTAGTACCTGCTATAGAAAGCCTCTTAACTAGCCTCCTAGTAACTTGGAAATCATTCATAACAAATATGCTCTAAATGTCTGGTTTGAAACTAGGTTTGAAGCTCCAACTAGAACTCCGAGCTCCAAACATATTTTTAAGAATCGAAATTGAGATCTTCATAGATGATAGCTCTAAAGCATCTTCATTATATTAAAAAAAAAGTAGAAAAAACATTTTATTTGTCCTGATAGCTTTTATTATGGAAAACATCTCTTTTATATATAAGTTGATGGTTTTAGACAGAGTTTTCTAAGATCTAGTCTAAGATGTAGACTCCTAACATACTGAACCACTTATGACTCAGTTGTTATCATCATTATACTCTCAGTAACTTTTAAAAGTCAGAACTAGCTAGTTGTAGAGCTAGAGAGTTAGGACTAGGAGTTAAATTAGGATTCAACTTAGGAAGTATTGCCTACTAGGCGTGATCTGTAGTAATAGTATATATATTTTTATATTATATTTTCAATTTTATATATATATATATATATATATATATAAAATAGCTAATATATCTATGTTACTTCTTTAATATAATAAATTGAATATGTAAACAGCTTTTCACTTCATTGGCCGGTTCATCAAAGAACCTTTCTTGAAGAAGGTTTTCATTAATATAGTCTTACCTCATATATTTTTTCTGTATATTTTTTCCTGTACATATATTATATTATACGTTATAAAAAATATATCTATAGATATATATATCTACAGATCATGCCTAGATTGCCTAGAGTATTATATCATATATTATGATGATGAGGTTAAAGCCGGTGAGCCATATAGGCTCTGGCCAACCTAGTATTTCCTACATAGATTCGATCCATTGACCTAGGCCCCACTGGGACATTTGCATGGATCAAAGCCTAGTTAAGGCGGAAATGGAAATAGAAACAGAGGGTAGCTCCACCCTCAAGCAACCATGGTTAAAAACCACCTGCATCGGAACAGACTTGCAGTGGCAGGGGAAACGACCGAGAGGGAAGACAAAGCCAGAAAGGGAGACCGAAAAAGAGAAGCAAAAGAACGCATCCATGTTAGACTGAGAAATATATCTAGATATATATTGTAATCCACACCTAGATTTACAGTATGGAGTTTTATACGAACTGTAGTGTATATGACGGTATGTACACTGCACAATCTGAGTCTCCTATGGGCTCGGAGTCTCCTATTTATGCACTGGTAGCCTACTATCGTGTAAGTGATCACCAAGCTTAGGTTATAATCACCAGGTCAACCAATAGATCATTCGATCCATCCGGATTAATTATCAAGGAGCAAGCAGAATTATTTCATGCATCGCTGATGCAACCAAGTGATGAAAGAAAGGGAAGAGGAAGGGAGGGAACGGGTAACGAAATGGAAAAGCAGGAATCAGATGCGCGCATTTCCCCTCCCTGCCTGCCAAATCAAGGACTTCTCTTGTGCACGTGACCATGCATAAAGCTCCGTGCATACCAAACTGATGGACAACGAGGACGACAAGCAGACCGTTGGGGCAAAAATAAGGCTGCATGTGCTGGAATGGAACGGACAGGACGTACGCCCCACTGGCACATCGTTATTTAAAAGTTACTCCGTTCGGCAGGGCCAGGGAGAACTCGGCAGGCCCTCCTGCAATTCTCTCTCTCCCTCTGCCTGCCTGGCTGCCGCTTTTCTTTCTTTCTCGGGGGACCGCTTCACCTTCAAAGTTTGCCTGCTGTGTCAACGCATTTGCAAGACATCGGTGGGGGCATCTTGCTTCTCCCTCTGCCAAAGCGGCCCCACTGTCACTCAGACACACGTCTCCCTACAGTCAAAAGAAGACGCACGCAGCCAGAAAGAAAGAGGGATGGATCTTTTGTCCTCAAACAGGAATACAGGCAGGGCAAGCAAGACCGAGGGCGCCCTCTCAAGTGACTTGCCTGCTGAATTCTCATAATCAACGGGCGAAGGAAGGAACCGGGAAAGAACGAGGAGCGGATGGAACCTTTGATGGCGTGCGAGGAAGGAGAAAGAGGGGAAGGAAGGAAATGGGAAATGAGGCAAGCCCAGGTAATGCATGCACACACTCCATCAATCAATCCACTGATCAATCGATCAGCCAGATTGAGGGAGGGAGAACGCCCCGAGCTATCACGTTGTAATACACATTCACACAAGGCAACTTTCCTGACTCTCCAGCCAGTGGAAGAACGAACGGAAGCGAAGGGAGGTTAGTAAAACGGGTGGGTATCGGGAGCTGAAAAAGTGAGGACGGATACAAGTTACTACGGGTCGAAGCACGGACAAGGGAAGCGCCTCTAAAGAGAGAGTAAAAATACACAGAAGGAGGGGAAAAGCAGCAAGCATAAATGCATACACAAGAGGACAGAGGGGAGGAATATTCCTCCTCCTCTTTCCAACCAACAGAGAGCTTCCTCCCTTCTCCACCCTCAGCACACCACCCGCAAATCGAAGCCAACAATTCCAATATCGTCCTCCATCTCCTATTCTTTCCTCTCTGTTCCCTCCAACACTTCTTTCTGCCCTTCAATCATCCAACTTTCCTCCCTTCCTCCTCACAATTCATGGTGGCCGTCGTTTTCACGACCAGGAGACCAATCACGCACGAAAACGAATTCTCCCGACCCACACTTCGCGCACTCTCCCCCTCCACCCATCCCTCTCCAGAACATATGACCCAATGAGGCTACACATAATTCTCCACAATAAACGCAGCACACAATCTTCCGACGGTCCAAGCCTGCCGTCCCTCTTTTTCTCTTCTTCCCCCCCGATGAAGGCATCTGTTGGGCGGACCCCCCCGTTCCATGCGCGTCTGTATGGAGACCCCGGGAAGGTGACGGGTTCGGACTGGCAAGGTGTCGATGAGACGGTCCGGACGCGTTGCGTTGACTTTGGCTGAAAGGAACAGCAAGGTTATTCCGCAGGTCCGCTCGACACCCCTGCTGCCCCCTGGGGGCTGCACTGACACCCCGCCCACCGCTTGGACTCACTCTACTGCCACTGCTACTGCTGCTACTGGTTGCTCCCATCCCTGCCATAGCGTTTCGCTCTGTCCGACTTGGTCTTCCGTCTCTCTGTTGATGCACGCCTCTGTGATCTGGTGGAGTCAGCGTTCCGAAGGTCGTACCAGGAAGCATTTGAACTCCTGATTTAATCACATGGGAAGAAGCAAGAGCAGGCGAGGAAGGACCGGATGAGGCGGAAGGAACTTGACCCCCCTGGCCGGAAGTGTGTCCTCTGCGTGTACTGTGTTGATGTGTCTGTTGGTCCTGCATATCTCTTTGCAGAGCGAAGCAGGCAGACACGCTGCGGCTTCGAAAGGACGGCTGCGCGTACACTGGAATGATCCTGACGTTTTTGTTACGAACACTCGAACCTGAGCTGGAGTATATTGGATTCGCAGTGCGTTTTCACTCCAAGTCCAAGCAAACTTGACCAAGAAGATCACTTGAAGCAGTGAAGTCTCACCGTTTTCAAACGAACAACTTCCCTCAAACCGTTCGATCGAGCGGGGGCAGAACGAAATGTGCAAATCCGAAAGCCGACAATGGAAGTCAAACAAAACAGGACTGTTTGTCAGTCAGCTTCATATGCATTCGAAAACTGTCCCGATCGTTTGTTTCACTTGGAACAAATGACGTGGATGTTGTCGAGCGTCTCCGTACGGCATCCGACGAATCGCCATCGCAGATTCGACGCAGAATCCAAACAATTTAAATCCAAGCTATGAGGATCCCTTTTTTTTGAAAGTCAATTACAAAAGTTAGGCCCATGCAATGCCTGTAAAGCCGCCATTTTGAGCCCCGCGGCGCAGCCGCGGGGCTCTTCAATTTGGTCCGCGGCTGCGCCGCGGACTCTTCCAAGCCCCTCCGCGGCGGCGCACCCTTCCCCGCCCGCCCGGCCTGCCAATATATATATATACTCATAGCAATTTGCGCCGCAGGCGCCAAAATTTTTCGGGAGGCTGCATGTTTTCACTGTGTTTTGACAATTATAAGTCTGCATGAATGGTTTGTCGCACAGAGTAGCTTAGAAAGTCGCTCCGCGGCGCGGCGCGGACTCGAGGAAACTTTCCTCCGCGGCGCGCCGCGGGGCGCCCTTCGGCAGAGTGGGGCCGCTCCGCGGCCCCGCGGCGTTTACCACGCCGCAGGCTTTACAGGCATTGTTCAGGCCCCAACCGGCTCCTGGCCCGGCGGCTTGCACGATCGAGTTCGGGCGCGCGCAAAAATAACGAGCGAATCCGAGGAAATCAAATTATTTTTTTCTTTGATTGCTTCGCGATGATCGATCGAGAGACTTAAAAATTGATGCCAGCTAGTCTGACGAAGTCAGGTATCTCAATTCAGACATCAATGCAATTTGCAGTGCATGTGACCTCTGTCGAATGAGGCCCGTACTTCAAGTGGGTTGCGTCTCTTCATTTCGAAAGAAGGAGAGCACTTCTGACCTCGCTCATACACGCGTAAGCATCTTCGTCGGTATATATATATGCATGCAACACTTTCACCAGGTGCATGCATTTCCATTAAACACTTTTCGTCTGATCGACTGATTGAAAGAATATGAGTCAGAAGATCGGTGCAGTGCTGAAATCCCTGACTCGTCGTTGGACAGTGGAAACGTTAACTGTGCATGCGTTGCTTGAGAACATCGAGGCCGTCTTCACGTCAGGCCGATATCCCACCGCAGTGGAAAGACTCGCGGCCTTTGTAGCTGCATGGTCTGAGGCTGACTCAGTCAGGGGTCTTCCAAAGACTTTCCTCAAAGGCAAAGGACGAAGAGGATGCACCGTCGAGGAGTATCACAGGTTTCGTCCGGGGTTCGAGCCCTATTACAGATTGCAGCACATGATTCTTCGTCTGAAAGGACGAAAGACGGAACAATGCCACTCGAAATTTGACGAAGAGTTCGTCAAGAAGGGCGGCATGCTGTGGCTCCTTCACGCACTGTCCCAGGAAGGAGTCGAGTGGCAACATTTTGTCCTGGAGATCGCCGTCTCCTTTTTCTATCTCATGTCAGCAAGCCAATTCGATCGAATCGAATCGCTTGCCGTCTCCTCCCTGTATGCCAAGTCGATCTAAGTACTCTCTTTTCCCGGTTGATACTCATTTGGATGTGTTCACTGCAGAAAGCTGACTAATCATTTGGATGTGTTCACGCAGTCACATTGACCCATAAAAAGCTGAATAATCACAACAGAAGATCATAAAAACCACCCCATATATATAATTGACTTTGGACTTGCAGGTCTGCACGGAAAGAGCTGAAAAGACTCGACATCGTCCGTTCCTGCGTGAAGTTGGCGTTTGTCGAAAAATCCAAGAGCGTCACAGGGAAGGTCCGGGAGATTGGGTGGGGCTCCATTGACGACACGGAGCGCACTCTCTGGTGCTGTGAGGTTCTCTACCAAGTGTCTAGGTTCTTCCATTTGCACTTTCTCTTGACGGACACTGACGATTCCATCAACTTTCTGTGTGGAGCATTGCAGAGGGTCAGTGAAGCAAATTGAGGGGTCTGATCGCAGAATACGGTTGCGGTGTAATTGACCTGCGATTTTGATGTAGATGAAGCTTCCACTCCTCTGACATCAATCTTGCCTTTCATTTTGAATGACACATAGACCATTTGTCCGTATGCGCATCGCACGACATGCAGGCGATTGATGAACGAACGAGCCTTTGCATCCATGCCCTCCCTTCCTTGTGAATTTTTCTGAAAGAAAGAATTGCCTTGGCGTGCAGGTTCCCGAGACTGCGCCCCTGGTCCTTGCGACCCTCTCCTCGCTCATGCTGAAGAGTAGGGGCTGTGAAGCTCTGAAGAACTCCTCCTTTCCCCTCATGCTCACCTCCCAGCTTCCTCTTGTGTCCTCGTTCCTTCGGGTGGAAGTGGAGGAACAAGAGAGGAAACGGGCAGAGGGGGGAAAGCCGATAGAAAAGGATAGGGAAAGAGGGGAGCGGCTGCACAGTGAAGAGGAATCACTGGTAGGTCTCATCGTGGAGAGGCGAGCTCAACAAAACCACTGGCTTCCACGTCCTGTGACCTTCATATGGATGGCACAGCATGAGGGGGTGGAGGTTCTTCCGTCCGACCACTTGGAAGAGAAGGTCCGATTGAGATTGTGGCACGGGGCGGCTTTGAAGGATTGTCTGAATCTGATTGGGACTTTCATTTTCTGGAAATTGCCTTCCAATGTCCACTGGCCTTCTCTCAGATTGGTCCTGGAGAAGGACGGCCGTCTGCCGGTATGTCTGCTGAAAATGAAGGAATGGATGTGCCTCCTTGTGCTTTCACCGATTCCACGTTTCTCTCCTTTCGATCCAACCTGTAGCGCTTTTTTGTGTCGAGCTTGAGCTTTGCAAGCTGTGCATGCCTTTAGGGAAACGAAGTCGGATCCCACTGACCCACTCTGTCTTTTTCCTTTCTCTCGTCTCTTCTTGTCTCGGCCTTTTTGTCACAGATGAATGGAACATAGGCGACGGAAGAGGGGTGAAAGGGAAGAGATGAAGAAAGAGACTGAGAAAAAAAAAAAAAAAGCATAGGTTGGAGGTGTCCTGTCCATAGACAGTGACTCATTCTTTCTTGTTCGTCTGCTCCTGCGGATACCTGCAGATTGTTGCTGAGTCCCTTCGTGTGGTCCTCTGGTACATCCGGATGTTCGGGGTCTCCTGTCTGGTCGAGACAGTGGCAGAGGCAGACTTTGAGATTGGGGCCTCTCAGGCCAACGGAAAGGAGGTGGAAAAGGAGAAAGGCAAGGAAGAGGCCATTGAGGGAGGAGGGGAAGGGGGGGACCCAGAGGAAGAGAAGAAAGTGTCAGAGGAGAAAGGAGAAGGGGGAAATATTCAAGAGAGGGAACAGGACGACAGGAAGAATGGAAAAACATTCCATCGAGAAAAAAACTTGAAAGCTTTTACTGAGGGCATTGGGAGGTGTTGGGAGAGAGTAGAGCGTTCTTTCATTGCATCTCGAAAAATCGCGTCTCACCGTCGAGAAGATCTGACGCACGCAGGTATCTCTACTCAGAAACATCAAAGCACAGCAGCCGCAGGAGGCCCAGCGGGGACTCACGGGAGTGATCTTGAGGAGGCTGAGACTGATGAGCCTGAGGCGAAAATGAATTTTGCCGAAATGGGGTGGAAAGAATGGCAATACAAATTAGTCGGGTATTGTGGTGCGGTGATGTGGGAGATGCTGGGAGACCCTGTGTGTCTCCTTGTGTTGCCATCCGACCGTCTTCGCACCCTCGATGCTTCCTTTCTTCTCCCCGAGAAACTTCTCCGTCTTCTCGTTCTGCCCGCACTAGCAACATCCCTCTCCCATGATTTAACCATGAGAGTTCCTGCCCTCGCCAGGGCATCTGTGTGTCACCTCTCTCGTTGTTTGTTCGATTTCAACCCCACTCAAAACTCCCTTGCCTTTATCAAGGACGTGATAGACCTCTTGATTGTTCTTGCAATGGCCCGGCAAGAGCAGAAGAGACTGAAAGAGTTGAGGCTCTGGGAATACATTTCAGAAAAACAGATCTTTGAAAAAATCGGTGCTGCCCGAATGCACCTCCACGACGTCTCGCTCAGTGATGCCGGGCGCCCGGGTGCCCGTGCAAACACCGTCAGATCAGCAAGGTCTGTGATGGATTCAGAAGAGACAAAACAACAGATGAATGCAGATGAAACAGAAGAAGACCAGAGGCTTGCTGCAGGATACAGTGCCCACGGAGCCGCCGTAGAGTTTTTGAGTGGAGCCCCCAAACCAGTCGAAAACTTCCCACCCCCCCGTTCCCTCACCACCCTCGCTGCCTCCAACAGTGAAACCCTCGCACTCCGTCAACGCGCCTGGTTGATTTCAGAATGCGAGAGGGGACTGCTGCGACTCCTTGCACTAGTCTCAGTGCACCCTCACCACCTCCCCACACAACAGAGACCCGGATACCCACCAGACCGAACAGACGGTTCAGAGGATCCACACGCAGAGAGACACGACACCCAAGAAGAAAAGCCCCCTCGAGAGACGTTTGCAGAACGAAAGACCATCGCACCAACCGACGTTGCTTCACTCGGCGCACCAAGCCAAGTGCCCTCTCCGAGGACATCCGTCTCCAGACGTTCGGAGAGGGGTCTCTCTGTCACCACCTCTGCGGCAGGACGTCTCGCGGAGGTGGAGGAGAGTGAGGCGGGGGGAGGGGGGGTGTTGTCGAGAGCGGGGTCCGCTGTGTCCCTAGGTCAACGCACTAGCGTTTTCAAAACAAAACTAGGGTTGAACTCACGTCCACCCTCTCTCGCCTCCCTGGCAAGTGAACTGGGGGCTGGCACTTCAGATGGTGAGAGCCGTGCCTCCACTGCGGGGGGGACGAAGTCTGCCTCAGCTCTGTGGAATGATGCATTGTCAGGGAAGGGAGGGGTGGGAGTTAGAGGGGCACAATTGAGGAAAAAGGCCAGTTTGAAGCGTTTGGCGTCCGGGGCTCCGGGCTCATCCCGAGTCCTGGTGGCGCGGGGATGCGACGCTCAAGGGCCCTGGGTGATTGGGTTGCCTGGGGTGGTGGGGTGTGCTTTACAGAAAAAGGATGTGTTTGCAAACGAAGCCTTGAATGCATTCATGGCAAAAGAGGCTTTGAAGAAGGCCAAGTATGCAAAAGGGGGTGGGGGGCATTTGATGGCTTGCTGTGTGGGGGCCCGAAAGGCCAAATTTCGCATTCATTCCTCTAGTGGAGATTTGAAGATTGGTATCATCCCTGACCATACCGCACTTACCTATCGGGACCTTTTGTGGCGTTTGACGACTGTGAATGCGCCGCAGCTGTGGGACCTCGTACGGGTCTCCCTTTCTGTCGCGCATTCTTTTGAGAATCCGACAGGCCTCAATTCCGCAGTCATGCGCATCCACCGTCTCGGCAGTATCTGGCGAGGGTCATCCTCGATTTTTGTTGACGACAAAATTGCATCAGAGCAACGGCGCATGTTTTCCCAGATAGAGAGGAAGATGGATGGAGGGGGGGACAGACAGAGGCTCTATCAGAGTCTCCAAAGCAGAGACGATTATCTTGAGAAGATCTACGGCCGTCTCTGGCGGCAGCACCCTGCGGTTGTTTTAGAGAAGGCAGAAGCCACGGCAGCCGAAAATGTTGGCGTGAAGTTGGGAAGCAAGGGTGAGTTCCTTGGTAGCAGTATTACCCAGGCAACAGCAGCAATCGCCCGACTTGTCACTCCCCGCATTGTGCCTTTGAAGAAGAAGGCAGCACCTTTACGCCCGCTCAGAGACCGACCAGGTCTCTCCAACAAAAGAAGCAAGCCGAAGAAAGAAGAAGGGCAGGCCTCTTTTCTCCGAGCGGCTGATATCGTATTGAACGGCATGCTCCAAGAGACGGGAGAAGCAGAAGAGAAGAAAGCCATTCCCGAGATCAAACTCCGAAATCGGACAATCAAACTCAGGGTGCCTGCTCTCCCTAGCGGGGTTGCGTTGCACTACACAAAATGTGTGGTGGCGTCTTTGTGCGTTGCCTCCCTTGCACAGGCAGGGCTGCAGCCTCTCCATAAACTGCGCGTGTTCATGGAACATAGCGACAGCTTTTTGGAGATTATTGCCAGAGGTGCGGCGTGTGAGGCACGAGAGGCGTGTGCCGCCATAGCCAATCTCTCCTTCATGCCTGACCGTCTCGTATGCTGGCTGAAACTTGAACGCGCCGGCAACGTCACCGACTCCGCCAACGTCCTCCTTCCTCTTGTTCTCTCATCCGCAAAATCCCAAATCAACAGCAACAGAGCCGCAAGAGAGCCGCGAGAGTTCCAAAGAAACGCATTCACAAACGGCCTCAGAGAACTCCGTAGAGAAAAAGCACCTGACTCAGTTCCCTTGGGTGCTGGACTGTTTGCAGGAGAGTCAGGGGTGACCTTCAGGGGTGACACGATCATCCTCCTGCACCCTGACGGACTCAACCCCGCCAGTCCCCCGCGTCTCCTGACCACTGCGTGTTTCTCCGATACGTTCGCACAGAAGCAATTGGAGTCCTGCCTCCGTCTCCAACCGTCCCAAGGGTCAGGTCACTGGGTGATGTCGGTGTGGATTTTTTGGCCCTGTAACTCCGTCAGCTCGAAGACAGAGGTTTTGAAGCTGGCGGTAGAGAGCGGGACGTTGCGGGAGAAGAAGAGCCTAGGGTCCGTTTGTGCGTTCGCAGCAGCGCGACACCACTGGAACTGCCTTGTTGAGAGTGCATGCAGGAAGAGGATGGTGTTCCTCGATGCTGCAGGAAAGTTTTGGGTCACTTTGAGGAATGGAGGGGAGGTGATGATGGAGAACGTGCCGAAACTTGAGAACGGGTCCGTCGAGGTTGCATAGATGTTCCCTCTCTGCCA
Organism: Chromera velia; assembly: GCA_018398765.1. Lineage (NCBI taxonomy): Eukaryota > Chromeraceae > Chromera > Chromera velia. The sequence goes on along the minus strand of JAHBMJ010003480.1, from coordinate 1,982 downwards.
ATCTTGTCTTTTGCTGTTTTTGTCCGGACATACAATGCCATGTGTTCGTGTGGACAGCGGAGTGTGGCAAGCAATATTGGGTCTGTGCGCTTTTACAGTGCGTAATCTCTCTCTTCTCTCTCTCTCGCGCGCGCGTGTGTGTGTTTGAGAGAGAGAGCACTTATGTATCTAGTATTCATGTCTGCCAGCGTCTGTTCCTGGCTCTCTCTCTCCCCCTCTTTCTCTCCCCCCCCCCTCTCTCTCTCCCCCTCTCTCTCTCTCCCTCTGTGTGTGTGTGTGTGTGTGTGGTATGTGTGTATGTGTGTGTGGATGTATATATGTGTGTGTATGTAAATATATGTGTGTGTAAGTGGGTGTGTCGGTGTATCTCTCTCTCTCTCTCTCTCTGTGTGTGTGTGTGTGTGTGTCTGTCTGTCTGTCTGTCTGTCTGTCTGGTCTGTCTGTTTGCGCTTCTCTCTTTTGAGTGACTGACTGCGCGATTGAATAGGTATGCAAAATATTTGTATGTGATGATGAGTGCGCATGAATGCAGCTGGCATCTTCTGACGTTGATCTCCTCTACCCGAGAGGACTCCTCCCAGACCCCCTTTGCCTTCTTTGGTCTCGACGATTGGGGCTCCGTCCTCCACGACGTCCAGCTGCCCGAGTCTTTCTTTGCTGTCGGGAACTTTTCTCTCTCCAGGAACGAACCTTTTGGAACGATCTGCGACTTCAGAATTCAGGCAGGAGCGCCGAGGAGCGAGATGTCGGCACGCAGACTGCTGGCAGACAGACTGAAGGCAAGTAGGCGTCTGATGCCGGACAGAATCCCGAGGTACTTCTTTGAGGCCAACGCCGTGCCTGCTCTGGCAGCGTGCATGAGGCGTCTGGAATCGCAAGCAGAGGTGAGTGTCGCGGCAGAGCGCTTGTGCAACTTCTACAAATTTGTGCTCTTGAATTCTATGATGACTGGTGTTTAGATTTGACACAGCCTTCGTGCTTCTGAAGAAATCTCTGTCAAAACACGCTTCTTTGTCCTGTGTCCGTGTCTCTGCGTGCTCTGCAAAGTGATAGCTTCATCACACCAGATTCATTCGAACCTCTGTGTGTGTGTGTATGTGTGTGTGTGTGTATGTATGTGTGTCTACTTCTCTATCCCTTTCATGTTCATCTCCCCACAGGCCCTGCGAGCTCTGGGGAACATCGCTTCTCACGCCCCTGCCCGCGCTCAGATCTACTCCCTCTGCCACGGCGACCTTTGTGACCTCACCAAAGTCCCCGCAGCAGAGTACCTCGTGGACCCCTCCTCGGGTTGGGGACAGAGGAGCGGGAGACGGGGGGGGTCGTTTGGGTCTCCCTCCAGATCCCGTCCTTGGTCGGGACAGGGGGACAAAAAGGCAGAGCGGGAGATGGGGGAAGTCCCCGATATTCCTGAGGAACAGAGCCCCCACAGTGGTGGACGGGGCGGTGGTGTGGTACAGGAGATAGACCTAACATCAAGAGGGGGCCTGGCATCCCGACAGAGAGGGATGGTTCAGTTGAGGCCAAAGAAACCAGAGGAACTTGGCAGCCACTCTCCTTTGATGATGAAAGAGGAAGGAGAGGAGGAGGATGCGCAGACGGAACAAGAGCACATTCACGCAACGGTACTCAGACACCACAGGGGTCATCCCATGAGCTTTCGGCAGGCCGTGCGTCTTATGCGTTTACTTAGTTAATTTAAACCACTTCACATATTATATCAATCAAAACGTTATTTTCAATTAATAGATTACCTAGTATAGTATTTTTATAATGAATATTAATTACTATAATACCATTTCATGATGTTTGAATCATCTTTCACAAATTAACTTTTATTTTTCCCTCTTTGACACACTAATTTGCTGTGCATCTATGAACCGGTAAAATTAAAAAATAGTAACTATTTTGACTATTTATACGTTTCGATAATAAATAGTAAAATAGTGGACTATTTACTATTTCATAGAACTAAAATAATT
>JAHBMJ010003478.1:0-10609 GCA_018398765.1 Chromera velia | reverse complement strand
TTTTTTGTTTTCTCTCTCTTCTCATCAAGCCCTTAGTAAATCCGTCCAGACACCCACCGATCCATCTACCCATCTACTTCTTCATTCATCCATCTATCTGTGATTTCAAAGTGACACCATCCATATAGAATACTCATCTATCCAGATGCTGTCTGCCCGCCTATCCGTCTACCTGTCTGTCCATGCATCAAAAGGGCCCACTGGCCCAGTGGCAATCCCGCCGTCTTCTTCTCCCCTAGCTGGCAGTCTTTGATGCCCATCCCTGTCTAGCTCCTTATATCTCTCTCTTGCACCTCTCATGGCTTTTCCTCTCCTCGTTTCCATTTCTCTTACACGCACGCACGCACGCACGCACCCACGCACACACACACACACACACACACACACGCACGCACACACACACACACACACACACACACGCACGCACACACACACACACACACACACACACACACACAGAGAGAGAGAGAGAGAGAGAGAGAGAGCAAATTTGAATTGAGCACAAACTTTCTTCATGTTTCTAGAACGGGCAAACTTTGTTTTTGTGCTCGCAAGCATGGCAATGAGAGTGCACGGGAGATCGTGTGGTGTGCATTCTTTCTTCCAATTCTGCATGTCAACTGACGGGCCTGTTAACTGACCGGATTTCCTGAGGGCACGATCCACCCGGCGCTGGGCCCATTTCTCTGCCGACAAACTCCTTCGAAATTTCGTACGTCGGTGTCCTTCTGCGCGGCTGATCAATGAGGTTTTTGTTTTTTTCCTCGCTCCCGACCCACCATTCCTGTCAGCATGCCCTAGCTATTGGCTGCCAGAGGAAGGATGGATTCCGCGGCTTCGATCACTCCTCTTCTCCACCTCGTCGCCCCCCTCGTTTGTCCAGACAAACAAACACTTGTTTCTGAGGGTGCCCGAGATGCCGAGAGACCCCCCAATGCGTCTGGACGTACACCCTTCCTTCAAGTTCCTTGAGAGGTCCGATTCCGCAAGTAGACTCTCGGTGCCCTCCTCCTGGCAGAGACCGCTGCCCTCTTCAAGAGTTGTTGAAAGCGGTAACTGCACGGCGCAAAGCGACAAACACAAAGAAAGGAAGGAGCAAGGGAAGGGGACTGGTTTGATGGCGAAGCAGGCGGACGAAACCAGAGACTGTCATCTATTGCGGCTTCTCCCCACAACGTGTCGGTCAGGCGACACACACCGGCATGCGGACCGCATCGATCTGTCCCTCCCTTCCTTCCTTCCTTCCTTCCTTCCATCCTCACGGGTGGCTCCACCACCAAGGATACATTCATACGTGCAGTATCTGAAGCTGCAGACTGGGAAGGAAGCCGCTGGTGGAGGGACAGCAGAAAGGGAAGGCAAGAATTAAGTCAATCAGCGGAAGGGAAGAGAAGAGAAGAGAAGAGAAGAGAAGAGAAGAAAAGACAAGAAAAGAAAAGAAAAGAAAAGAAAGAGAAAGCCAAACTGTCCTGACACGTACCTCCGACGCAGTTCCGACACTCTAGGCACCCGCTGCAGCAAACGAAAACTGCAGACCCCCACCACTGCTGCCAGGCGGTTTCACTTCCGTCCCTCCTCCCACAGAGGGTTCGTGAGCCTGGATCGACAGAAAGGGGGCTGTATGTTCCTTTCCACTGCCACCCCTCTCAGTCCCTCGAGAGACCCCGCTACCTGCACGAGGAGGCAAAAGAGGGAGGTGCAACGACAAATCACAATAGACACGCACTTCACTGTTTTGTCAGAACGCTGGTTCTTGAAGAGGGTTTCCTTGTTTCTCTTCCTAGAAAATCGGTCTTAGAAGTCACACAGCCTTGGCAGTCAGTAAGACGAGGAGATATAAAAAGAGGGAAGGATAGAATGAGGCACGATACTGAGGGCTGCCGAGGTAGACGGCGGCTTTGAAAGGTAATCAATCGCCGCGCGATGCCGCGCGTATCCGAGATTTGCTGCACTTATTGTCCTTGTGCTTGAAGGTCATCCTTCTGATCGACGCCTTCTCCGTTTTGCTCCGGTCCCTTTGTGGTCTGTTGCCGAGTCTGCTCGAGTGGGGAAACACCCTCCTCCTGTACCTCTCGAGGCTTTTCCATTCCAAGGAGAACTTTACACACAGAGCAATGTGCTGTCATATTGTGTTTCAAATAACTTCTGCAGTGACTTGAAACGCCATTCGTCTGTCCCAATCCACTTTGTTTCAAGTCCTTTGCAACGGGTTTGCAGTCAGTCTGCACGCCGTCGCTCCTTTCTCGCCCCCGTCGTCAGACACGGGTGAATCTCCTCTGTGTTCAGCTTGTCAGGTCTGTGCACACAAATGAGTGAGCTCCAGGATCCGTGCTCAGATCGGAGGACTTGGGAAGTTTTGCTCTGAATTCAAACGGTTTGAAGAAAAAGTTACGGGTCTCCTGCTGCTATATGTAAACGAACGCGGAGGGGTCAAGTGACCAAAGCTCTGCGTTACTATTCTGACAGACACAATTAAGGTGCTACTATACACAAACATGAAATGAAAAACGCGATGCACACTCTGATTTGCGCGGAGGAACGTGCCACAATATATATACCACAATCCCCGTTGGATGAGAAACTCAGTGCACAACAGCTAGCCGCAACAATGCCGCAACACAATGCAACACTGAGGTGCATTTCGACCTTAGGTAAAAATGGCGCTTTCCGGGGCCGCAATTAACGAGTTGACTTTCCGGGGCCATCAGTTTTGGTGCAGCGCGGCGAAATAAATCAAAATTAATTTACGTTTTCGGGGGACGGGCGAACGAAGATCCCCAAAAAACGCGTGAAAAAACTGATTCAAAGTTCAAATTTCAGAGTCGGGATTTCCAAACTCCGTGCGAACGCACAGAAAAGCTACAGGAAGCAAGGACGCGAGCGCGCGCGCGCAACACCGCAACACGTACATGGGCCTGTTGCTGCAACACGTGTGTTGCTTCAGTAAGAGTCACGCCAAACTGATCGACTTCCATCCAAATCATCGACAGTAATGATCGACTCTATGCTTTGAAGCGATTGCCTCCAAATTCTCACCCCTATTCGGTACAGGAGCTCCGGCAGTCTGCAATCTTAAACACGAAGGATCTTCTTCTCTTACCCCTCCAGAAAGGCGATTTAAGCAACAGTTAACACCTTTCCAACGACTCGCAATCATGATAGTGAAGGCTGTCGCTGCGCTGTTTGTATCCGCAGCTGGATGTGCAGCAGAGGGTCTGACCTCCTCCGCCTCTTCCATCTTTGTTGTGAAGAACCTGGTTGAAGCTCCCTGCACCATGAGCTCCCAGGAAAGGGCTTGCTACACTGCAACAGGAACAGGTGAGGGCGCGTACTGGTGTTGCATTACTTGATCGCAACAGACTCTCTGGACAAGTTGGCTCATCGTTTTCCTACCGCCTCGCTCTTTTCTCTTTCTGTTTCTCTTTGCAGGATCATTCAGTGCCCAGACCTCCTTGTCCGTCGAGGCCATCCCCCAACCCCTCCCGGAGGCCTTCCAGAACGTCCGTATCCTCTCTGGAGCACCTGTGAGCGGCGACTTTCACATTCACCTCCTCAGCAAGGAGTCGCCTGTGCCCCCTTCGATGCAACCCTCTGTCATGACTCTTGTAGACATCAACAACGACTGTGTGCTGACCTCTGTGAACTCTCACTTCTCTGCAATGTGCCAACTTGGAACTCTGATCGAAGGAGAGCGTATGCTGATGAAGTTGACCGGATCCGTTTCAACTGCTGCTGACTATTCCGTGTTCGTCACCCTCGGCCAAGAGGAGAAGTTCGAGATGTCACTCAACGCCTTCCCCCCAGGGTCTCCCTATCAAGATGAGGAGGAGGATGAGTGGCACATTCTTCCTGTCCCCTTCAACCCCGAAGAAGAAGACGGAGAGATGACCATCCTCCCTTACCCTATGCCCGGCGACGATGACTTTGAAGAAGAAGACGGAGAGATGACCATCCTCCCTCACCCCATGCCCGGAGACGATGACTTTGAAGAAGAAGACGGAGAGATGACCATCCTCCCTCACCCCATGCCCGGCGACGATGACTTTGAAGAAGAAGACGGAGAGATGACCATCCTCCCTCACCCCATGCCCGGCGACGATGACTTTGAAGAAGAAGACGGAGAGATGACCATCCTCCCTTACCCCATGCCCGGAGACGATGACTTCGAAGAAGAAGACGGAGAGATGACCATCCTCCCTTACCCCATGCCCGGAGACGATGACTTCGAAGAAGACGGAGAGATGACCATCCTCCCTTACCCTATGCCCGGCGACGATGACTTTGAAGAAGAAGACGGAGAGATGACCATCCTCCCTTACCCCATGCCCGGCGACGATGACTTTGAAGAAGAAGACGGAGAGATGACCATCCTCCCTTACCCCATGCCCGGCGACGATGACTTTGAAGAAGAAGACGGAGAGATGACCATCCTCCCTTATCCTATGCCCGGCGACGGTGAGTTTGCAGGTTACGGAGCAACACAGAAGAGACGGCTGGAGGACAGAGGAACCTGTTCGCTTGACCTTTCCGATCCCGTCTTCCCCCTCTTCTTCTGGGATATTGCCATCGTCTACGGTTCTGACTGGTCTCATGAGGACGCAGTGATGGCACAGACCCTCACTTCTCTCACCTTTGCGAACCTCGTCCTGGAGAACTCATATCCCGACTCTGCGTGCTTCAGAGGCCCCAGGCCGGTCATTCGTGCTACCTGCTTCAGAGAGCTGAACTACACGCCCTCCACCACCAACATCAGAGACGATCTGGATGAGATCACCACAGGATCGGTCAGTCAGTCAGTCAAGATGATCATCTGGGTACCCCTTTCTCCAGCAAGACTCCCCTCTGCGCTTTGTTGTACCCCCAAGATTCCCCCCTCCCTCCTTAGCCAACCACACACCTCCATCTTCGACCTGCATCTCTTTGCAGCTCTCAAGAGAAGTTTCCCACATTGAAGCAGAGTGCGGAGCGACAAGCGTACAACTTGCACGGAGTGAGGGAGGTGAGTGCCTTGAGGGGGGGGGGTGAGGTTTCGACAGGGAGGGGGATCGTCTCATTCAAAATGTCTTTTCATTCGTGGCTTTGGCATTAATACCTTCAGAAAATGCTGTTGCCTAGTTTGTCTCCACGCACCTGAGGCTTTCTGCGCGCGGGTCGAACTTTTAGCCGTCTTTTTGTCGCTCACTTTTCCATTCTGTCTTACAATGGATTCCTTTCGCAGTTCCTGCGGGCGGAAACTTCTTCATCGCGGGGATCTCGTGGGTCGACGGGTGCGCTGACGGTTCTGATTTCTGCCGTTCCGTCAATCTGGTGGGCACCAAATCGGGAGGAGGAAGGTTCACATTCGCACACGAGACGGGACATTTGATGGATTGCGGACACCAACAGGTGGGAGGATTATTCAAGCTTTATATCTGTCTCATCTCTTTTCGGCGAGGTGTTGCAAGGGCCCCTGTCACTGACCGACCGACCTGCGGACTGACTAGCTAGCTGGCTGACTAGCTGACTTATTGGTATATTGGAGGATGGCTGACCAGCTTATTCATAAATCGGCAAACTGACTACCTGCCCACCTGCCTGCTTGCTTGCCTGACTGCTTGCGTGCCTGCCTGCCTGACTGCTTCTGTCCACCCTACGTTTGTGGGGGGAGAAGTGAATGAACTCGCTTCTATTCCTGTTCCTCCTTTGCAGAGTGGAGGCAGCTGTGACGCAACAGAGTGCGGTGTGTGCGTGTCCAGCAGTTCCAAAACCGTGATGGCAGAAGCCTCTGCTTGTGGCAGCGGGTCTCAGAGAATTCCCTTCTTTTCGTCTCGTGAGCTGACCCTCCCCTCCGGTACTGGGCTGGGATCTTCCAATGGAGAGGGATGCGCAAAGAACGTTTGCAGAAACATGAGGGCGGACGCGGGATGCGGAAGTGGGTCCTTGCTTGCTTTCTTGCTTCATGCATGAATCCGGTCAACTTTTCGTCCTGCAGACCTCGATCGACACGGACTGTCCGAGTGTTCCTTCTCCACTGTTCTCCTTGAGTCTTGGTCTTGCTCCCGTCTCAGCTTCGCATTCTGTGATCATTCCCTGCCTGTCCACTAGGCTGAAGGCCTTTTTCGAGAGCTGCTACCAATTTGATTGGCCTCGTCATTCTCCACCGTCTATTCTTCACCGTGCATGCATGTCCTTCCCCTCTCCGTGCAGGTCTGCTTGAGGTCGTTTGTGCCGACCGCGCGCTGGACAGCGTTTCAGATGCTGTCACTGTGCGCGCCTTGTCCGACGACGCCATCGGAGACTTCACCTGTACAGTCGCGACAGGCACACGCACAGGTTTCTCCTCTTCCGTCCGGAGCCCTCTTCTCTCTCTCACGGGCGACTGGGACTCCTCATCCACAGTCGAGTGCTCAGTCACCTCCATTGAGGGTCTGACCTCTCAATGCTCCTTCACTGTTTCTGTGCCAGAACCATCCACAACCACCACCACCACTACCACCACTACCACGACTACGACTGAAGCTCCCACAACCACTACCACTACCACTACCACTGAAGCTCCCACAACCACTACCACCACTACCACAACCACCACCACCACCACTACCACTGAAGCTCCCACAACCACTACCACTACCACTACCACTGAAGCTCCCACAACCACTACCACCACTACCACAACCACCACCACCACCACTACCACTGAAGCTCCCACGACCTCTACCACCACCACCACTACCACTGAAACTCCCACAACCACTACCACCACCACCACTACCACCACTACCACTGAAGCTCCCACAACCACTACCACCACCACCACTACCACCACTACCACTGAAGCTCCCCCAACCACTACCACCACTACCACAACCACCACCACTACTACCACAGAAGCTCCCACCACCACCACCACTACTACCACAGAAGTTCCCACAACCACCACCACCACTACAGCCACCTCCACGACGGCCCCAGGCGACGCTGAGGTCTCAGCCTCCGTTCTCCCCAGCCCCGAGTCCGGCACCGTTGACGGCAGCCTTAACGGAAATGGAGACGCAGACGGGGACGCTGACGTCAACCAGGAGCGAAAGAGCTTGTTTGGAAACTTTTTTGGTGGGTTGCCGGAATTTTTGTTCAGTCTTTTTCTTTCTGCGTATGTTTGTTTGACTTCTGTTCTCTCTCCTACCTGCAGACATGCATGCAATCGATTCTGCTTGTTTTTCTCTGGTCTCCCATGCAGAACCCCACAGGGAGCCTCCGCGTGGGGGGCTGCTCACAAGGGGCAGTACAAAGCTCTCCTTGATCACCTCTGTTATGCGTCCCCTTTGTTTGTGCAGGTGCATTCAATCGTTTTGACGAGAACGAAGAAAGCGGGGAGGCAGAGAGACCCCTCCCGTTCCTCAGCCAGGGCTCAGGAGGCAAAGGATTCTTTGGCGGTTTCTTCGGAAAGAGAGAGGGAGACGTTAAGGGAGCATCGTCTCCTCCCACACCTCCCACCGTTCCTACACCTCCCTCGCCGCTCGAGAAAGAACTTCCTCCTCTTCCGGGCTTCAAGGTTCTGCTGGAGAACCTGCCCGACGTGAAATGAGCTTGTGTTGTGAGGCTGGGAGTGACTGTAAGGAGGGAAATCAAATAACTGGAGAGAGACGCAAGGCTGATGGTTCTTTCTCTTTCCCCCTCTGTATGTGAATGAGCTGCTGCTTTTGTTGCTGTGGGTACACAGTTTCTACTTCTTTTTTTCCAGTGTTCCTAGCTCCCTTGTTGCCTTCACACGAGTGTGTAATAAATTTTCTCTCCTAGATCTCCGTCTGTCTCTGTTGCTGTTGAGCTGGGGGGTCTGGTGCGTTTCTAATAGTTTCTTTCTTTTTTTCATTCGTGTCTGCTTTGTTCTGAGAAGCCTGAAGAGGAAGGAAACGTGAAAATAGAGCCTTGGTGCGTTGTTCGCACACACTTCCACTGTAAAAAAGAAAAAAGAAGACCACTTGGGCACATGCATGCATGGATGCATGTGTTGCCATGCACGTCGTTGCACCGCGATTGCCAGTGACACATGGGGCAGAGTTGAGAGAGCTAGAGGTAGAGCAGGCAGATCACGTTGAAAGAAATATACACGCAAAAGACCTGGATTGAAAGAGAAAAAAGATGCGGCGGGCCTCTGTGTTCCGTCCGGCCGACTGGAAGAGAGAGAACGAGAGGGAGGGGAAAACGAAGGAAGAGAGAAAGAGAAGTGAGTGGACGTCTGCGCGGAATGAATCCCTTTTTTCCTTTGCTTGCATGATGGGTCCTGTTGATGACACGACTCATCGACCGATTTGTTTTTCTCCAACTGAGTGAGACACACACACTGCCAGTCATGGTTGCATGCCCAGTCACTTCTCAGTTGCTGCCGTTAGATGCATCGATGCATGTCCCCTTCATGCTGTGTCTTTTTTTCTCTCAAGAGGAAAACCGAGGAAGGAAAGGAAAGGAAAGGAATGAGAAGAGAAGAGCAGGAAAGAAGAGGTCGAAGCGTTCCGGTTTTTCCTCTATGTAGTGAGGAGATCGTGATGCATCCCTCCAGCTCAATCTCGGTCTCGAGTCTTCCAACCCCTTCTGTGGATTAAGATGCCTGCAGATTTGTGTAACAGAGGTCAAGAGAGTGCATGCAAGAGTCGTGGCTTGTCAGACTGAACGAAGAAACTCTTTTGTCAACGGGGCAGAAGAGTTTTCTCTTTTCAGAATTGGCATAAAGCTTCCAGTTGAGTGTTCCATATTTTGCTGTTGATGGTTTGTGTGTAGAGATCGTATCGATTGAATGTCTGAAATGCTCCATGTGAGAATGTGTTTGCTCGTGCTGGATTGATTGTGCAGTCTCTGGTCAAATAGGAACAATCACTGGTACATGTTTCAGCGGTTCTTTTACAACAACTTCTGTCATGCAGGCTATGATGATGCAGCCTGGGTAGTTTGAGTCACACTTATATTTTAATTACAATTTCTCCTTAGATGAAATGGTTATCATCATTATAACTTAATTGTTTTAATTTGGCGATTAGCCTGAAATAAAAAAAAAAAAGTTTTTTAGAATTCGACCGATGATTTGATTCATGTTCTAATATATGTTCTAATTACACTTCTAGCTTTAGTAATTAGTAGTAACTAGCCTTTGAACTCTGGTTTGGAATAATTAATAACTTTGAATTATAATTTATTTATATGAATTTCGATTTGATTGATTGAGTTAATGATTGACTGATTAATCAAATCCATGCAAATTTGTTCAAAAAGATTATATAAAGAGATCATCATCATCATCATACGCCATCGCTATCGGCCCATAATAGGCGTCTAGCGTTCGGCAAGTCACAACACGCAAGGCAGATTATTAAATGATGGACCCTTATTTCACAACCTTTAGCAAATAGCTTAACAGCTGCATTTTTTCTCAAACTCTTCCACTTCTGGCAGGGCGTGCTTGCGCATGAGCGAGGCTGCTTCATGTGATGTTGACTGCCAGCCATGCCATGCCACCTCATAACGCCATCCTCTTCCCTGCTTGTACTTCCTAAGAATTTCCTTCACCTGACAGCCCTGAACCCAGCTTCCCTTCTTTTCTTTGACTGCCTTCTTCGGCTGCTCTGGCTGTCTGGGGGCGAGGTCCTTATGTGCTTTGCTTGTGTGAATGCGAAGCCCCCGGGGGGTGGAAAACGTTCGTCCACATGCCTCACACTTCGCATCTCCATCTCTCTGCCCCTTTCTCACTTCCCTTTTCTTTTCCTTTTCCTCCGCTGCTCTCTCCTCTACCTTTTTCACCCCATCTTGAATTAACGCCCTCCACCTGCCTCTATGAGAGGCAAGTGTCTGCCACTCGGCCTCATTGATTTCCAGAAGGCGGAAATCAGAGAGGACACAGTCGCTCCAACGAAGGAGGGGTCGACCAAAGGGGCGCTCTCCTTGATTTAATAATCTAATTATCTAAAGTTAACAAATATTTAGACAAATCTAGTAACTAAATGTAACTAATTATATGAATTTGAATCTAGACTTCTAAGACTTGAATGTAATTATAAATGAACTTGTGTTCCAGCTTATACTATAAAATTATACGTATAGTACTAGCTTATACTAGCCTAGATACTAGCTCCTGACATTTCTCTAACGCGGAGTCAGAATTTTATGATGTTTTATGATTGTATGCAGACTGAGCATGGCTGAGATCTGCCGGTGACCCGGCGGTGCCTGTTGGTGCTTAGACAACTAGGCAAATAAACCAACCAATGGCATGCAACCATTAAAATTGAAGGAACATTCAATTGGGGGGCTGCATGAGTCCCCCCTCACGCGGGTATGCCGTCTCCCACGGGTTTTCTTCCTCTCCTGGTGACGGCCCTTTTGCTGCAGAAAGACCCACCCTCACTGCCTCCCTGGGGTTCCTGGTCTTCCTCCAGGCCCTCAGGGCAGCATCTGTCTGCAGACCGTCCTCCCCTCCCTGAGCGTAAAATTCTTCTTCTGCCGCCTCCAGACGGTCGAGGACGCTCTGCAGATCCTTCAGAGACGGCAGAGGGGCCTCGGTAGCTGCAGCAGGGGGGTCTCTGGAGGCTGCGGGCTCGTCCTTCTTCCCTCTAGAGTCTGTTTCCCTCTCTCTCTGGCG
>JAHBMJ010003477.1:0-10393 GCA_018398765.1 Chromera velia | reverse complement strand
GGCGTTTCCCCTCAAAGACACATGCATGGCGTTTCCCCTCAAAGACACATGCATGGCGTTTCCCCTCAAAGACACATGCATGGCGTTTCCCCTCAAAGACACATGCATGGCGTTTCCCCTCAAAGACACATGCATGGCGTTTCCCCTCAAAGACACATGCATGGCGTTTCCCCTCAAAGACACATGCATGGCGTTTCCCCTCAAAGACACATGCATGGCGTTTCCCCTCAAAGACACATGCATGGCGTTTCCCCTCAAAGACACATGCATGGCGTTTCCCCTCAAAGACACATGCATGGCGTTTCCCCTCAAAGACACATGCATGGCGTTTCCCCTCAAAGACACATGCATGGCGTTTCCCCTCAAAGACACATGCATGGCGTTTCCCCTCAAAGACACATGCATGGCGTTTCCCCTCAAAGACACATGCATGGCGTTTCCCCTCAAAGACACATGCATGGCGTTTCCCCTCAAAGACACATGCATGGCGTTTCCCCTCCCAAGCACGGTACCACGCACGTCGGACTCTTCTGGCGGCCTCTAAAACGCAGAGAGAGAGATGTGGGCACACAGGGACACAGAGAGACACACAGAGAGAGATGCGGGCACACAGGGACACAGAGAGACACACAAAGAGAGATGCGGGCACACAGGGACACAGAGAGACCACGATTGTTTCTTTTTCCTCAGACAGGCAGGCAGGCACGCAGGTAGAGGAAGCGCATAGACAAAAGAAAGCAGCACCAGAGAGGAAAACAGGCGCAAGTCAGTTGATTCAGAAGAAGTACAAATAACACACATACCTACACCTACACCTACACCTACACACACACACACACACACACACACACACAACCGAAGGACTAGAGCATCGACCCCAACATAGGCGATCGAGGGATCGTACACCATCTTTGTTTTCCTCTTCCTCCCTCCTCTTTTTGTTGAGAGGATGCGCCTGGACTTGAGAGGTAAGTACCTCAACATGATCATGAACACAGACAAGGAGTCAAAAGAGGCGGCAAGGAGCTCAAGTAGAGAATTCGAAACAGCAAGATCTCTTTCTCTCTCTCTCCCCCTTGTGTGTGTGAGAGATACAGGGAGAGAGAGATAACAGACCGACCCTGAAATCCCCCGGCTGCCCACTTCCGGAACTGCCGATACTAGTGCCGATAGCCGCCCCTCCCTCCTTTCCCCCATCTCCTTTGGCGTCTTCCTCTCCGCCCTCCCCCTCAGCCCCCCTTGGCAGTGTTCAGAACTCTACACAACGATCAGGAAAAGATTAGAAAGTGCGAATAAAATGCATTGGGCGAAGAGTGAAACCAGCTAGTGCGTCGGACTCCTATATGGACCGATGGAAAAGACTTCATGCAGTCGGCTTGAGCACGGCTTGGGAACCTGCCTCGGAGACGTGTACTGTGCCGCTCTTTATTCTGCGCAAACGGGGGGTGCTCTTACACTCTTTGCACTTAGAGCGTATTCTCCCATGCTCGCAAATGGAGCCGCCCCCGCACTGTTTGCACTTTGAGCGCTCTCTCCCATGCTCGCAAATGGAGCTGCCCCCGCACTCTTTGCACACAGAGCGTTGTCTCCCATGCTCGCAAATGGAGCTGCCCCCGCACTCTTTGCACTTAGAGCGTTGTCTCCCATGCTCGCAAATGGAGCTGCCCCCGCACTCTTTGCACACAGAGCGTATTCTCCCATGCTCGCAAATGGAGCCGCCTCCGCAATCTTTGCACTTAGAGCGTATTCTCCCATGCTCGCAAATGGAGCCGCCTCCGCACTCTTTGCACTGAGAGCGTATTCTCCCATGCTCGCAAATGGAGCCGCCTCCGCACTCTTTGCACGCAGAGCGTTGTCTCCCATGCTCACAAATGGAGCTGCCCCCGCACTGTTTGCACTTTGAGCGCTCTCTCCCATGCTCGCAAATGGAGCTGCCCCCGCACTCTTTGCACACAGAGCGTTGTCTCCCATGCTCGCAAATGGAGCTGCCCCCGCACTCTTTGCACACAGAGCGTTGTCTCCCATGCTCGCAAATGGAGCTGCCCCTGCACTCTTTGCACTGAGCGCGCCTTCTCCCATGCCCGCAAATGGACGCACCCGCGCACTCTTTGCACTGAGAGCGTTTTCGCCCATGCTCGCAAATGGACGCGCCCCGGCACTCTTTGCACTCTGAGCGTTTTCGCCCATGCTCGCAAATGGATACACCCCCGCACTTTTTGCACTGAGGGCGTTGTCTTCCGTGCTCGCAAATGGATACACCCCCACACTCTTTGCACTGAGAGCGTTGTCTCCCGTGCTCGCAAATGGATACACCCCCACACTCTTTGCACACAGAGCGTTGTCTCCCGTGCTCACACTTACTCTGCGTAACAAGCGAGGGGTCACACAGAGAGCATCTGCGTGCATCTCTTTGGTGAGGTATGCACAGCTTGTCTGCATTCTTCGGCGACCTCCGTCTCCTTCTGTTGGGCGATTTTGACCCTAGGTCTCCTTGCTCCTCCCTGCGCGCACACCGGTGCTCAGATGAGATGCATATGCGTTCTGGGTATACGAATCTAGTTCGGGACTTAGACAGAACAGACGCGTGAATTTCGACTAGATCTTTCTACAGTTCAAACACACAAAGTGAGAGAGAGTGCGAAGCACATAGCAGATGCACTTAGTCACCCCACAGAGCGGGGGAGAGGGAGAGAGAGAGGGGGCGGGGGGCTGAGAGGCAGAGCGAGAGAGAGAGCAGAAACCGCGATGAGTTCGTTCGATTATGTTTTCCTGCATGCAGGCGCCAGTGAAAGAAAAAAACGAAGAAGGGGAGATGAAGGACAAAAATACTCACCCATGGTGTACTTTCGTTGCATGAATGTGCACTCCCGCCTCCTTCTTGAAAAGCGCCCCGCAGTGGTTGCATCTCCACCGAACGACCTCTCTGCCTCCCTCTTCCACAAGGACTTGCTCTCCGTCTCCCCTCCAGGATTTCCTCAATCCACCTCCTCCTTCTTCCCCCTTCGCAGCACCCTTCGCACTTGACCTCACCGGCACTTTCCCTCTCCGACTCGAGTTTTTCTTCTCTTCCGTCTGGACAGAGGAAGACGGAGGAGAGTCAGAGGGGAGGTACAGAGAGCGAGGAGGAGAGGCGACTGTCCCTTCTCGGTTGTCAGACTCTGCTTCGAGAGATGCTGCCAGCACGTGTACAGAGCGGCTGTCGCGACTGGTTGAGGACACCCGAAGGGAAGCGTCTCCCGGTGTCGAGAGGAAGAGGAGACGCGCCTCTCGCCCCCCTTGGCGGAGACGGGCCCCCAACGACCTCTCGTGAGTGTACCGCAACCGCGACTTCACACTGTCCCTCTGGCGGTCCTCGTAGAAGCGCTTCGACACCAAAAAAGCAAAGCCCCTCTCCTGCTTGCCAAGGAGGAAGGCACCACTCACTTGCCTTGCGCTGATGCCCACAAGCACCGAGCACAGAGATACCCAAACGAAGGAGACGGACATGTGAGAAGCTTAGATGAGTGATCGGGAAGATTGGATGGCCGTGATAGCCCCAGAGCCGCCTCCAGTTTCCGTCAGTCCCGTTCTCAAGAAAATCCTGCAAGCGTGTTATGCCGGGGAAGCCGTGTCTCCTGCCGATAGAAAGGTCCGAAAGAATCTCTGGAGATTTAAGGAGGCAACAGATAGACGAAACAGATCGATCGACTGAGACGGGAACGGAATGTCTGCACCCGCGTTGTGAAAAGTCGTTCGAGGGTCTTGCCATGCATAGATCGAGCTGCTTTTTGTGTCTCCGACCATGCACGTCGGACTAGCACACGCGAGTTCTCACTTCTGATCACTTCTGACAGTCATGCACAACAACCATGTCACAACCCCCCACGTACGCACATTTAAGCTCGGAACGGCTCATTTTTTACATCTGACGCACGCAAGCGTGCGAACGACCCCGGAAAGCGCGAAATCCATCCTCCCCAACTTTCCGGTGCTTTCCGGGGCCTTTTTTTTCATTTGTGACATGCGAGCAGCGTCAGCGCGCAAGGTTCGTCAGTGCGCAGCGTCAGCACGCAAGAGGGCTCTCGGGTAGAATGTTTTGTAAGTATCCCACGCTACGCTTTCCGGGGTCATGCATGTACGTCTATCTAACGCACTCCGTACGAATGGTTCGGAAAGCGAAATTAACTTTTCACTCGGAAGCACTCGAGTTGTGTTAAGTTACACTAGCTGTTAAATGCCCTCTGGGCCTTTCTCAGCAATTTTAAATTCTGGAACATCAGTAAGCATCAGACAGACTGCATGCAAACATATTTAAATTGGAGATAAGATAATCAGAGATTCACATATATCGACGCGTCACCTCAACTCTTTCTAATTAAGTGCCGCACATCTACGCTTTTTAATGCTCTGAACCCCTGATATATGTATCATAATATACCAGTGCAAAGGTTTTATACCAACCTAGCTTTAAACGATTTTTCTACTAAAAAAAATGTATAAAAATCAAGAGGTACACTCCATTATCACTCTAGAGGTGTTAAGAGTTACTTTAATACAGTTTCACTTTGATTATCATTATTCTGATATATTCTGGTATTAGTGTAAATACCAGGTATTACGAGCCTCCGGTGGGATATCACCTTCAAGGGTAGCCGTTTTATTGTTACCATCATTTAGTTACTAGCTAAGTTAAGGATAGGGTCCTAAATTAAGCTTTAGAATCCGATACTAGATCGATTCGGTAATTAACGGTTAATTATTTAAACCTAGATTTAAACACTATCATATTCTAACTCTAGCATATACTAACACATTTAACAATATAGTGTAGAACTTTGAATACACTATACACACACAGGCAGAACGTTGTCAGGACCAAAGTCTATTAAAAAGAGTATGTATGAATACCACGCATACACATCGATTTTTGTGTAGCCGCCTACATTTGTCGCATAGAAATGAAAAGGAAAATATGATTTTCATCCATCACTTAATCAATGTATGTTTCAACAACGTAAATTACCTGGTTGCTCCGGCCTGCATGCAGTGCATGTCAGATCATTGTTGCACATCTTAGAACGGAGGAATGCCAAGCACACGTACGCCCACCGGATCGACACGCAGACCGACAGAGCTCAATGGCCACCTTGAGAGCGTTGGCCCTCCATCCAGCTAGTCGATGTCTCTCGCTTCCCCCGCAGCTGATAGCCAGAAGCTCCACCTTCCCAGAGCTTTGTACTATTCCTGCCGGACTCCGAGTCAGGAGCCCCAGCCAGTGTTTTGGAAAGAAGAGACAGAGAGACCGATGAAAAGTGACAGAGAAGTGTAAGTTGAACGAAGGAAACCCCTGCAAAGCCCAATTGAATGAATTAACTCGTCTGGCTGCTCCCTGCTGCTTGACAGAAATGAGCCCCGTCGAGTCCCTCCTTGACCCTCTCGTCGTTCGTCTTTCCGTGCCCCGCCAGAGAGGTCACCCCGGGGCACAGACACGAGTCGTCAGTAAGGGGAATGCACCGGCTGCAGGGAAGGAAGAGAGAAAAAGGAATTAAGATTCGGAAAAGTTTAAGTGACTCACAATGGATCTTGTCCGAGTCTGAGTCGTATGATTCACACACAAAGCATAAATGTGAATGCATGTCTGAAGCCACAAAATCAGATAGCCTCTGCTCTGTGTGGGCGTCACTGGAGAGAGAATTGCATGTGGCAGCTTTGGGGAGGACCAGAGGTAAGCAGACAGTAACTGTTGGTGGAGGCAGGATGGAAGAAAAGGAAGAATGCAATCAGAGTAGTGCAGCAGAAGGCAGGGAAATGAAAAATCTGATGATGCCCCCCCCACACACGCAGATAGTGACCGTCACTGCCGGGATCACATCTCGGCTTTCGGTTCTCTTCTTTGTTTTTCCTCATTATTTGCTTCGATCATTGCGACCATCCTTCCTTCCTTCCTCCCTTCCTTCCTTCTCTGGCTCCTTCTTGTCTTGTGGAGTGGTTGTCCTTGTCGAAGGGAAGAAGAAAGAAGGGAAGGAAGGAAGAAGGGAAGAAGAAAGGAAGGCAGAAAGAAAGAAAGAAAGAAAGAAAGAAAGAAAGAAAGAAAGGAAGGAAGGAAGGAAGGAAGGAAGGAAGGAAGGAAAGGAAGGAACGAAGGAACGAAGGAACGAAGGAAGAAAGAAAGAAAGAAAGAAAGAAAGAAAGAAAGAAAGAAAGAAAGAAAGAAGGAAAGAAGGAAAGAAGAAGGAAAGAAGGAAAGAAGAAGGAGAGAAGGAAAGAAGGAAAGAAGGAAAGAAAGAAAGAAAGAAAGAAAGAAAGAAGAAAGAAAGAAAGAAAGAAAGAAAGAAAGAAAGAAAGAAAGAAAGAAAGAGAGAAAGAAAAAAGGGAATGAAGGAAAGAAAAAAAGAGGGAAGGAAGGAAAAAAAGCGGGAAGGAAGAAAAGAAAAAAAAAGGGAGGGAAGGAAGGAAAGAAAAAAAGAGGGAGGGAAGGAAGGAAGGAAGGAAAGAAAAAACGACGGGAAGGAAGGAAGGAAAGAAAGAAAAAACGACGGGAAGGAAGGAAGCACGAAAGGACAGGACGAAAACAGGAAAGCAGGAAGGAAAAAACGCGCACGCGCGCAGAGAGAGAGAGAGAGAGAGAGAGAGAGAGAGAGAGAGAGAGAGAGAGAGAGAGAGAGAGAGAGAGAGAGAGAAAGAGAGAGAGAGAGAGAGAGAGAGAGAGAGAGAGAGAGAAAGAGAGAGAGCACATCCGCCACGGCAAAAAAGGACACCTACAGAGAATCAAGTGCAGAGAGACGAGAATCGACTCACAACTGATTGGGGCAGCAGAAGAATTCCTCCGGACATTCACTCTCCCCCCCACATTTCTGGCACGTTGCCTCCAAAACCTTCCCTCCTGTTTGTGAGGACAGAAGGGCGCCTTGAGAAAGGGACTGCAGGCAGGCAAACAGGGAAGGGGCGTTACAAAAGAGTGCTTCTGGGATCTTTCAGGAAATGAAACATTTTGGATCCAAGGTTGCTTTCCTGTATAAGAGAGACGGCTGGATACGTGTCGGGTAGTATCCAAACGTGGCTGTATTTTTCTTTCCTGTAAGTTGTTCAGAGCGACAAAGTCATGGGGCAGAGTGGTCTGTAGATCTATTGTAAGGGTCAACGAAGTCAGGCTGGCTCATCTCGTCTATGCGTACCTCCACTTGTCTCATGGCGAACAGCGTGAGACAGGCTGCCACCAAAGTCCAGACTGTCCTCATCCTTGTTGTTTTTGTGAATCAACCTCGTGTCTGTGCTGATGGACGGTACCGAGTTCCAGTCGACACGGCAAGAGTGAAGTAAGGCCCTTCCGGGTCAATTATTCGAAAGCGCAACTGCAAAACACCCGAGTGGGGCTATACACAGACAGGCTCCTGTCAGACAGGGCAGGTGTAGACGGGTGCGCTCTTGTGTCGTCTCAGTCTGAGTAGAGGAAAATTTGTTTCAAAGAGAAGCGTGCATGCAGACTTTGTTTCGGCCCTTCCGATGTCGAATTCAGGTGGACTGCGGCTTTCCGCTTGCACTCATATATCACTCATATTAATAACTTCTCTCTCAACACTGGACGTCATATGTATGTCTGACATTGTCTGACAATGTCTGACACGTACGTACGATCTGACCGTCACGCGCCATGTCACGCCATTGTCACGCCACACCACGCCACTCATGTCCATACGTGTCTAGACCGTTCAATTTTTGAAAGTGCCCCATGCATAAGTGCCCCACAAGCCCCTAGCTTTATAGTTTTCCATAGTTTTCCGGGGCCATTGCGCGGAGACGGCTCTTTCGACAACGCGGACATCACATGCATGCACTCCTTTCAAGTTTCAACGAAGGTTCCTCATAGGTTCCTCCTTTGGTATCCTACCTGACAGAGGATGGAGAGTTGACCCAGACTGTCTGGGTCTGCGGAGAGCGACTGCAGAATTGAAATGCGATGATGAGGAATCAAGGCAGTCGTAACATGACGTATGGAAGGAACTTGTATTAATATACTGGTGAGCGTGTTGCGTTTTCCTCGTCGGGTTGGTGGGAAACGAAGGAGCGCGATTGAAACTCACTGACAGTCTGATCAGGCAACTTTCCACTGATTGACGTGTGGCGGCAATTATTAATAAGGAAGCAACTTCTCCATTACGTGATTGAATGGAACCTTTCTTTTTTTATAGTTGCTTGAGCTTTTTCCTGTAGCTTTTCGAACTTTCTGGAGAAGGAAACACATTTCCTCCAATCCGTCGACCCCTGTGTAGATTCAGAGAGGATGGAAAGGTACCGAACCGTTCAACACGTGGGGAGGGGGTCTTTCGGACACGCCTACTTGATGGTTGACCAGGTCACAGGAGAGGAAGTGATCATGAAGATCATCGATCCGAAATACCTTCAGGAGGACAAGATGAAAAACGATGCGATGAACGAAGTGCGAATGTCAGCTTGCTTGATGGAGTTCGTGTGTCTCACTCTGTTGCTTTGACCTGAAGCCTCACAGACAATCTTGCTCGTCCCTGTTCATCTCCTTTACATGTTTTTTACCCTTCCTTGTCCTGGTATATGTCCCTGTCTTCACGAAAACAATCCTGGCCCCTCCCTTTCTCTGACGTTGCTTCCTCGATCGCTTCGTTTCCACACTCATTTTCTTCTTTTCCCTAATTCCCTTTGTGTTGTCTGTCTTCCTCCCTGCTCTGCAGTCTCCAAAGTGTGAGGCACGAGTTCATCATCGCCTTCAGAGAATTCTTCATCCATCCTTCTGCTTCTCAAGGGGGAAACTGCATGTGCATCGTGACAGATTACGCAAACGGTAATTACGCAAGTCGGTCGATCGGTTGATTGATACATCAGGCTGCAGCTGTAAGGCGGGAGAGGGGAAGTGAGTGAGGAGAACTTGTGCAGGTGGGGTTCATTCATTCAGTGCAGACAAAGGAAGCGCTTTCAACGAAAGAAGCACTGTAATTCGCCGAGGCTTGCTCAATCTTGCCCCCGGCCCGTGTAGACGAATGCCTTCGTTTCACTTCTGTTTCAGCCAAGCATCGCTTCTCTTTCTCCCTCAGTTCCTCTCTGTGTTTTTTTTGTGTGTGCGTGCCTGACTGATCTGCATCCCTCCATGCAGTTGGAGATCTCCACAAGCGACTGGACGCTCAGCGGCATTTCCTCCCGGGAGCGCTGCTGGAGGAGCCTGTCGTGCTCCGTTGGTTTGCCCAGATCTGCACTGCACTCCGGTACCTCCACTCCCGGCACATCCTACACCGAGACCTGAAGACCCAAAACGTCTTCCTCACCATGCCCCTCCAAACTCCGCCTGTGGACCCTCGGGCTCCCCCCCGGCTGCTGCAGCAGCAGTGTCCCCCGTTCAACTTGTTCCCCCCGAATCCGGAAGTGGACAGGCGGGCAAGGGTCAAGTTGGGGGACTTCGGAATATCCAAGGTGCTCAATAACGCCAGAGACGTTGCGAACAGTCAGTCAGGCAGGCAGGCAGGTAGGCAGTTCGTCTGTTTGCAGAGTCATTTTGCACAGAAGTAGAGAGAGGTCTCACACACCAAAGACAGAGAGTAACGAGTCAATGAAGGAAGGAGGGAAGGAAGGAAGGAAGGAAGGCACCAACAACCAGTTCGGAAGGGAAGAAGAGACTCGGCGCGAGAAGGATTTTATTCAGTTCCCCCTCCCCTTTTCTCTCTCTCGGGTGGAAGATGTACACACACATGCACAGAAAAAGAGGGAGGGGAGGGTGTGGGGGGCGGCAAACAGATCCCCTCTCTCTTCACACATGCCCTTCGTTCGTTTGTTCTCGAAGAGAAGAGAGAAGTTGCCGGAGAGAGTGAGAGAAGGAGTGAGTATGCGTGTCCGTCCCTTCTTTGCTTGCTTGCTTGCTTGCTTGCTTGCAGCGATGATCGGCACCCCACTGTACATGTCTCCCGAGGTGGTGAATCACAAGCCGTACTCGTTCAAGAGCGACATCTGGGCTCTTGGATGCCTCCTGTTTGAGCTGCTCACCCTGAGACCTCCGTTCAACGGGCACTCTCATACTGAGGTGGTGAGGAATATTCTTTCTGGACAGGTCTGTTCTCTACTCTGCTCTGCTCTTCTCTCCTCTCTCCGGGTGGAAGGGTGGATGGAATCCGTCTCTGCCTCTCCCTCTGTGTGTGTGTGTGTGTGTGTGTGTGTGCGTGTGTGTGTGTGTGTGTGTGTGTGTGTGTGTGTGTGTGTGTGTGTGTGTGTGTGTGTGTGTGTGTGTGTGTGTGTGTGTGTGTGTGTGTGTGTGTGTGTGTGTGTGTGTTTGTGTTTGTGTATGTGTGTATGAGAGAGGGAGAGTGAGTGAGAGGATGCATGCCTTTGTTCAGCGGGTGGAGACAGACAACTGTTTCCATCCATCATCCGTCCCTGTTCTCTTTGCATGCGTAGA